>BPLR01015600.1:0-48151 GCA_021605095.1 Caerostris extrusa
AAGAGTTTAGATTATTTTCGATATATTTATTTGCCAATAATGCCTTTCAGAAAAGGTAGAAGTGCTTCTAAATATTATCAAAAGTTACTCCAAGCCAAAAGCATGTTTTCTCTTGGCGCTGGCAATAGAGTGTCTGATTTATCTTCACTTAAGAGCCCTTCACCACCACTACCATCATATGGCTTGAAGCTGGGAGATTGCCCTCACCACAGTTGGGCTGATCATAGGAGTGAGGAAGAGTGCCACAGTCTCCCATGACGCTCTATAAGAGACCGGGTTTAAGGCGGTTTAAAGTGGATTCTAAACCACTACAAACATCCATGGCACCGCCGGGATTCGAACCCGATACCTGTGGTACCGAGAGCCAGAGCGCCAGCCACTCGGCCATCAGGCCCTCTGCCATAGGATATGCAAATAAGGACTAATTACTCCCTGAAATTCCTCCAACAAGATATACTGTTGTTTCTATCCCATTTGGTAGACAACAATATCTAGACAAAGTCCAAGAACCCACGTGGTCTCATGAAAGGAGGGAAGGGGGGCAGCTTCTGTTGGGATGGAACATCAGTAGGTAGAAGTCTGACTTGATTCCGAGTCGCTGAAGAAAGAGGGTAGTGTCTTCCGGTAAGACAATTAGGTGGAAGTACCAAGAATTTACCTATCATATGGGAGAAAACTCGGAAAAATCCCACCAGGTGAATCACGAGGCAAGATCCTGAACATGGCAATCGCCATCGAGTCTGCTCGTTTTGAAACAGTGTCTACAACAATGCGACTGGAACCTCAGCCATAATGCTCACCAGCTGGGCAAGTCCGTAACCGAGGCAACCACGAGTCGGGCCAAGATAGTATACAATACATCAGTGATCTGATACGTAAGTGGATAAGTGGAACGCAAAAAGTTCACCAATAAAAAAAAGGAAAATAGTGAAAGTTAGTTATGTTAAGTTCCGTTTTTAAACATGACAATGAGTAGTAAACTTTTTAAACGTTTACATATTTTTCTTTTTATTTTAAACAGAAAAAAAAAAGGTTAAAACGATAGTTTCTCAATAAGCAATGAAAAAGAAAATTTAAAAAAAAAACATACTTCGTTTTCAGTGACTAAAAAAACCATTTTTCTTACTACAGTTAACAAAAATCATTCCATGTCAATTTAAAAAAAAAATAAATATGCAGCACTTGATTAGCCATGTAGATAATTTGACGTGTTGTAATAAGAATGAAATTTAATAGTAATTGATTCTAAGTAAATTATGCTTGAAATTCGGATAGAAACTGAAAATGAAAGAAGGGCTTAGAAGAAAGGGGTAATATGTCTTGATAAAAGAATATTCGTTGAAGATCAAAAATAAAAATATGACGTTTTGATTTAGAATATTGCAGTGTGTGCGCGTACGGGTCACATATTCGGGGGGCCAGATTGTAGAGTGCAGGTTGAGCAACCAGATTGTAACTGGATGTGGTTGGGTTGAGATACTTGATGCACAGGTTGGAGAACTCACAGCTTTATTTACACAAGCACCAAAACCCCACGCATACAATTAGAGACAATATATAAGAACATATTTAATGAGATATAACATATAACATAACATAACATATAACATAATTTTTATAACATATTTAATGACATATAAGTATAGATTTGTGGAAGAACTCCACTTCTTAGCCGAAAATCCGATACTCGGCTACGCGCAGGATGCGCAAAAAGATACTTCCTCTCCGAGTGAGTCTGTAAGCGACTAATGGGCTAGGGTGCGCTAAATATATTTTCTCTCGGAATGTGAAATTATCAACTAAACGTTTCTCAGCGGGAGCGCAGGTTGCTGGGTACTTCCTCTCGGGTAAGAGTCTCGAGCCCGACTGACTATTTCTCCTGAACGCCAAAGAGGGCCACTTTTGCTAGTGTGTAGGAGGAAGTACGATTACAATATTAATTTTTATACTGAATTTATTACCTTTTATCTTATTTTATTATCTTTTATAATTATTTATTATCTTATTTATTATCTTTTATAAGGAATTTATTATCTTTTATCTTATTTATTATCTTTTATCTGATTTATTATCTTTTATCTAATTTATTATCTTTTATAATGCATTTATTATCTTTTATCTTATTTATTATCTTTTTTTAATGAATTTATTATCTTTTATCTTATTATCTGAATTATTAATTTGTTATGTGGTTTAAATAAATCCATAAATAAATCTTTAAATAAAATGATATTATTTTTTTTATTATACAAAAATAAAAATTTTAAAATATAAGTTGCAAAAAAAAAAAAAAAAAAAACCCTGATTATAAAATATACAAAAAAATTCTAAGCTTGAAAAAAAAAAAAACTTCCCTCATAGCATATACGATTCTATAGATTATAAACTTAAAAAAAAAAAATGTTCAAAGTTAATACTGTGAATGACGAAAAAGTGAATATAAATTTCTAAAACCTAAACTCTGCATTTCAAGTCTACAATTTAAGCACTAGACAGCGTTCGCATAACAAATCTTATGCTTCATAGCAGACGGAAATAAACAATGGAGCTGCATATTCAAGGACAACTAGATTTAGTAAAAAAAAAAAGAAGAAATGTCTGAAAAAAAATGTGCTTTTTTATTATTAGTTAATGCGTTTGTACAAAATGAATTCTTTAACAGAAGTGTTGAAATCAATTCGTATAAATAGTAACAATTTGAAACAAGTTTCCGTGTTTTACATTTGTTATTATTTCAGTTTACAATCTCCATGTTTTACGCTTATTATTATTTCCATGTTTACAATCTCCATGTTTTACACTTATTATTATTTCCATTGTTTACAATCTCCATGTTTTACACTTATTATTATTTCCATGTTTCACATTTGAATTCCACGAAATGTAAAAAAGAAAAGGGCAAAATTTCCAGAAGGATTTTATAGGATAATCGTCCTACATTCATGTGTTATAAGAAAAAATAAATTATAGTTTAAGAAAACTAAAAAAACACGCTTTTAGAGTTAATCAAACTGAAAAGTAAAAATAATTGTTAACATAAGAATAAGATTACTGACGAGAAAATGAATGTCACTCTTCTAAAAGCGTGGGGTGCTTTGTATGACATTTAAACTGACTCTGCATTTCGGAATGAAACTAGTGAAAATTATAACGATTGATATCGAGCACCCCACGCTTTTAGAACAGTGACATTCATTTCTCGTCAGTAACTTTATTCTTATATTAACAATTATTTTTTACTTTTCAGTTTGATTAACTCTAAAAGCATGTTTTAGTTTTCTTAAACTATAATATTTAAATGAGGTCGGGTACGGAGGACTGGAACTATAGTTCTTACAATAATTTAATTGTGAGTAAAACAAGGGCTAAATACGAATAGGTCGAGCCAGCCAGGATTCGAACAGGAATCTCCTTCTCCGTAGTCAGGCGCGTTTTCCGTTGTGCCGCTGTCCCACGCAGGTTTGAATGTCTTTAGGTACTTTCATTCTACATGGGTTAAATTGCTCTTCATAAGTTAAAATAAAATCACTCATCCTGGCGATCCTAATCATGATGAGATAATAAACTTATCAAAATATTTTAGTGTCGTCGGTCCTTGATAAGTCTACAACGTTTAAATTAAATCGGATCACTTAAAGTAGGGCAAAATCAAGTCCACAGAATCAGTTACAAACAAACATACATGTGAAACTAATAAAAGTGTATTAAAAATTAGAAAACACCCACAAGGCAGACTCTGTAAAATCGATCGAACACATTGCTATAGTTACCATCGAGTCTACTATTTTCTGACCTTAATGCGCGTCACCTGTGGATTCAAACCTTCACTTTCTTAAACTCTCTTTTACTATTATGTTATGAGTGGAATTTATGAAAATAGTAGCATGAATATTTTTATGACCCTCCTATTTTAATATTAAAACGCATGCAATTATAGTTTCTTTTAAAAATTATCCACTTTAAAAAAATACTGAAAATTTTTTATTTTGCAATGTTCAATATTTTCAAGTAATGATTTTTTTAAATTATAACTATGATTATTTACTGACAATTAAATGTTAATTTGACTGCGAAAACGTAACCAGAAAAAAACTGAATTACTATCAAAACATAAAATCTTTTCATAAAATAAATTTTTTTATAATAATTTTTCATAACATATTTTTATAAATAATTCATAATAATTAATAATTTTCATAAAATATTTTCTTTAAATAAAAATTCATAATAATTAATAATTTTTATAAATAATGAAATTCATAATTCAATTTTTTTTGTAAATAATGAAATTTACAATTTATTTTATAGTTAAGCGATGAAATTCAGTTCAATTTCAACTTAATGTATTCCTTATTAGAGTTTGCAATTAATAAATGATTTTATTGCCATTTGTAACATTTTTCTTTCGCAACAAAAAAAAAAATAATATTTCCATGAACATTAAATCATTTTATGATAAAAAGTTTGATATTTCATACATTTAATCTTCTCCTAAATATTTTAAAGGAAGTTGGAAATTAATTTTTTTATCCATTTTTTTTTGTTTGTCACCTTATTGCGCAATCAGCTAAATCTGAATTTCAGCAATACCTGACCTATTTTTTACTGATGATTACTTTGCTAACCTTGGTACCATTTAAATAACTTATGAAATCAATGATCAACAATGCAATAAAAGTTTAAAAAAATTCTGTATCTTTTAAACAAAGCCAATGTCGACATTACTCACTGCTATCTGTGTTGACAAAAACAATGGCAGTGGTGAAGAGAAACAGAATGATCATGCCCATCAAAGGCCACTGGATTCTCTTTGAGGGTTGAAATCTAAAAAGAAAAAAAAACATTTATATCCCATTTCAATTGCTTTTGAAATAAATAATACGAATTAATTTTTTCGGATTAATTCATATTGCATATGAGAGATACTACAGTACCATTTTCCCTTTCCGTTTCAATAGGGGGAACTTTCCAGTCTACAGATTTATAGTGTCCAACTCCTTCATGGGCAAGAAATGTTTCAATTCGGGTTTGTTTGGCTAAATTCAAACAAACACTTTCAGTTTGAAAGTTAATTTTATTACCAGTTATACACAGTCCAGTCACATTAATGACCACCTGTCAAAATGTGTGTGAATGTGTTTAGTGGAATTCTTTTTATACACTCCACTGCAATGTGCTACCACCTGCCTTTTGTGATTGGTTATTTCACGTTGACGTCGAAAGTAGGTGGCGGCATTAATGTGACTGGACTGTGTAGATATATACATATCTGTGTGGGTGTTGAGCGTGTTTAAGATTTACCAGAAAATTTATTTAATACTCAGTTCAGAGGCGCAACTGAACATGGTTCACCAGGGTGGTAATTCACAATATCGTTCCAGTGATATCGATTTTTTTAAGTCAACTTATATTTTTTTTTTCCTCTTCACTTGCAAAAATTAAAGTTGTAAAACAGAAAAAAAGTGTACATTTTTTTAGAGGAATTTTAAAGTGAGAACCAAAAAAGGGGCCATTTGTCAAGATTTTCTATTTAGGTGTTCCAGATTATCGGCACTATCCCCGCCCCTTTTCAAGTGATGCCACTGACTTAATGACCCACAATTCAGTATTACAAATAATAATAATAGTAATAATGGGCCAGAATGGCTGAGTGTCTAGCGCTCTGGCGCTCGGTGCCACAGGTTTCGGGTTCGAGTCCCGGCGGTGCCATGGATGTTTGTCGTGGTTCGGAATCCAGTTTAAACCGTAGGTCCCGGTCTACTATGACTATAAGAGCGTCACGGAGCAGAAGTCAGACTTCTACCTACGGGTGCTCCATCAGAATAGAAGCTGCATCCTTCTTCCCTCCTTCCATGAGGGGGAGACGACAACAACAATAATAATAATGAACAAAATTTGACCCACTTCTCAAAAAAAAATTCTCCATAACTGGTATGAGAGAAGCAACTGTTGAACGCGTCCGGCATTCCTATTAGCGGAGTCCTACAAAATCAAATCGTAATGCCTCAAGCGAACTGAAAATGCCGTAAAAACCGTGGTTAAAATTCTTCATAAAAGGCTTGGGTTGCATGCTTATAAAGCGAAAATCCTTCAAGTCTTGCAACCAAATTGATTGGCCTAGACGCGCAGAATTCTCAATTGAGATTTTGAACAGAATTAATTTCGAAAGCAATTACTTAAAACGCATTTGTTTCTCTGTTTAGTCAACCTCTCATGTCAGTGGAAAGGTAAATGAACTGAATGCTTTTACCTTGGGATCAGAGATTCCGCATGTAATGAGGTAGTGAGGACAACCATAAAGTTAATGTTTTAGTGCAGCCTCATGCATAACAATGTTATGGGACTTTTTTTCTTCGTGGAAAAACATTACCGCTAACTTTTTCTTAAGACTTATTGGAACTGTTCATTGCCCCTCAGTCAGAAGAATTTCAACCATGGATTATTTATAAGCAAGATGGAAAAATTGCCTTTGCGGAACACATAAACAGGATAGGTGTCCTCGCCTCGAACACTTGCCAATATGTAGAGCTGGAACAATGCATTCAGAACATCTTTTGAAATTCCAGGACTGAACAGGGAGTCTCGGAGCCAAGGAGAAGTCTTGCAATTGTATTGGGAGGGCAGGGGCCTCATGGACTAAGATGAAGTGCCTACCCCCTTTATTTACTCTCTCCCCCTTTGACTTTTTGGGGTGTGTGAGACCGACTTATTATCGATTACTGTCTTACTGTATGTTTGCTTTATTCTGATCCTTCCTTCTTTTGTGTGTGATCCTTATTGTAATGGATTGGTTTCCAATAAAGCGTTTCCAGTTGCGTTCTTCTGATATAACACTTTTTTTCTTTTGAGGGCTATGACTGGTCTTTGCCATGCCAGTTGCTGACATTGAAAACTGAAGGCTAAGATAAGATAAAGACGTCTGCACTGCTACAAATGGCATGTTGAAGAACTTTTAGCAAGAACCGCTTTAACATTCTCCGAGCTACCAAGGGGGCACACGTTATAATCTATTGAAGTACGTGACCTATTAAAAAACTTTATAACAGTACTCACAATGTGTCCAAACAAATCTATCTCCATCTTCTTCATTGGCGCAACAGCCCCGTGGTGGGCCAAGGGCGTCTGCTTACGGGCAGATTTCAAGACAGGATATCTCTTTTCTTTTTACGGGATGGGATCTACAGTCATATTAGACCGGGACCTACGGTTTAAAGGGGATTCAGAACTGCTATAAACATCCATGGCACCACCGGGACTCGAATCTGAAACCTGTGGCGGGAGCTCTATAGCGTTAGTCACTATGCCATAAGTTTCCAAACAAACATATATCTATTTATAATTGTTTTCGCACAATATTTTTGAAACTTAGGGCAAGACTTTGTACTCCTCCTGCATAATGTGGGTATATTGTAGCCTTGTGTAACATTAAATCTGTTATGCATTTGCCATTCAAATAAAAAAATTATCCCGTGTCGAGTGTACCGCCCATCAAAAAAATTTCTTTAAATAAAAAGAATGTCTTTAAATATCAAAAATTATTTTCTCAAAAATATTTTTAAAATTCCTTAAATTTTAAAATAATAATAATAATTTCGAATATTTCAAATGGGAAAAACTTTTTTTAAATTCTTAAAAAGAAAAAATGCTTATAATTTAGTTTTATTATTAGAACCTATTTAAAAAATTGTTACATTTAATTATTATTCAATATCATAAGGTAGAATTAATTTTTAAAAATACATTCCGCATTCATTTATTAATACTTTCATATATACTTAATTTTAATCCTTTATTTAATTTTCATTTAATTATAAAAACATTTTGCCTTTATTTATTCCAAAAGAGATTTAAAAAAGTATAAGTTACAATTTGTTACAAGATGTTACACATTTTTAAAATTCTATGATGTGATTTTGGATTTTTCAAAGCATTTTCTGACTCAAAATATCTTTTTAGAAACCAAGAGTTCTAAAAATCGTAATTATTTTAGACTTTTGTTTTCTACTACTATGCCCCAAAAGTAAAACCAATTTTCAATTTACATTTCCCGGGCATATGGAATTTCAATTTTTTTTTCCTTTTTAGGTTGTTGGCACTGTCCTTGACATCTGTGTGAAATTTCACGTCAAAATATTCATTAGTGTTTGAGTTGCGCTTGTCTTTGTGAGACGTTAAAAGTGATTCCGACGATTTTTGAAATATCTGATTTAATTGAGTAATGAACCTGCATTAAATTTTGTTTGCGGAATGATTATTCCTGTGAGGAAACGTATAGAATGTTGCAGAAGGCATTCGGTGAGCAAACTATATCGGAAATAAATGTTTGCAATTAGTATAAACAGTTCAAAGAAGGTAGAGAACGCGTTCAAGACGAAGAGCGCGATGACTCTTTATAGAGTATCATAGAGACGATTCTTCATAGTGTATCATTTGTTTAATAAAAAAAAATATTAATTACCCAAATAAAATTACTAAAATGTATAAAATACATAGGAATAAATGTTTCAGAATTATTGACGCAATATCATTATTAGATAGGCACGTGCTATTTAGAATTCATGATTCATTTGATTCACGGTGCTATTTAGAATTCATGATTCACGTGCTATTTAGAATTCATGATTCCGGTGCTATTTAGAATTCATGATTCACGTGCTATTTAGAAAGTGGACTGGTTGGGTTGTGAAAGCATCATTTCAACATCCGATCTTCTTTCGAGTGGTAAAACCCGTTTATTTTTAGTTAGTGGGATGATGCTTTAAAACCAACCATATAAGGCATATTAACCACAAACTCATGATAGTTTACATCGAACAAATTTGTGTAGTCTGACCCTGGATAAAGTGAAATAGTAAATATCCGGTTTGACGGCGAGGACAGACGAATTGATGACATATTAGAGGTGCTTGTCAAGTAGACTTTACACAAAGCTGATTTAAAAAGAAAATAATCATTGATAAGTGTAGAATGTTTTCATTGGTTTTTCCTTTCAAAATCATTTCATCTAAAATTTAAATATTTAAAATTAAAATTCTTCTTACTGTAATTGAAATCCCTCTTGAATGATATTTCCTTCCTTATAAAATCCTTTTTAATGTTTGCGATTAATCTTTAATTATTCCTTTTTTTTTCCCTACATCAGGCGGTACCGATGTCCGCCATAAGAACTCTAGCAGCACAATAAAATTTAGCCCTGGTAAAGTTGTCATAATTAAAAGTCATAAAATCAAGTGCAGTGCATGTTGTCAAATGTAAAAAGTCCATGGTTTCTCCTGACGAGCACAGAGGACAAACATCATTATTAGCTACATCACAGCGGTGCAAGTGTTTACTATATAAGAAAATCATGTCCTGTCGAGAGTCGGAAATTTACTGTAAAAACAGAATGGGCAAGTCCATTGCGATGGGGGATGAAACATTCATTATTTCTAATGATTGATTCATTAATTCCTAATGATTTGATTAATCTTTCGGATTGATCTTTAATTATTCCAAATGATTTGATTAATCTTTAATTATTCCTAATGATTTGATTAATTTTTCGGATTAATCTCTAATTATTTCTAATGACTGATTAATTAATTCTAATGATTTGATTAATCTTTCAAATTAATCTCTATTATTGATTTTTTTCTTCTAATGCAGATGGCAAACACTGAGACACTTGGTCTTGGATGCCTTAAGGCAAGCTCTGCACAAACGTTACTCACTTTGCATTACCCAGGGGGAGCGTGTAACTTGAAGATAAACCACGGACGCGGAGTAACAATGCCCCCGCAACGCTCTACTATCATATTCGACCGGGACCTACGGTTTAAAGTGGATTCCGAACCACTACAACATCCATGGCACCGCCGGGACTCGAACCCGAAACCTGTGGTACCGAGCGCTTAGAGCGCTAGCCACTCGGCCATTCAGGCCCTTATTTCTAATGATTGATTAATTAATTCTAATCATTTGATTAATCTTACCGCTGATCTTTTTTTAACTTGCTAATTTTCCACGCGATCTAGGGTCGAAAAACACTTGATTAAGAGTCTACCAAGGTCATAGTTATAACCTAGATATAAAAACACGAGCGCATTTTTTGTGTATATTAATAAGAATTACAAGCAATTACGAAATAAGAAATAAAATTAATATTCTCTCATATATAAGAATGTAATGTTGCTAAACGAGAAACAAGAATGGTAAAGAGCTCATATTAATCGTCCTCATGATTCCCATTAAAATGTTACCCTTTTAAAATGTTTTTTTTCTTCCCACTACATTCCTTATCCGCTAAATGACTGGCTGGTCTTTTGCGATGAAATGTTTCAGTCACAGGTTGGACACAAGCTCTAACTTTACGATCCTTTGTTCTTCGGACACAATGGAAGAATGCAGAAGATCTACTTTACCTGGACAGGAAAAAAAAGGTCCTATGGTCTCTCTCTCACCTGAGTCACCGAACGCTTTCAGTGAATGATCCGAAAAAAAAAAAGTAATCGTAACAATAAAAAAGAGGGACATCTGATAGGGTAATTGGATTCGGGAAAATTCAACGCCGCATGCGGGTCTGGGCAGTAACTTACAGAACTGTACGGAATTAACAAGATTTATGCCGTCGGCCATTGTTATGCGAAACCCGTTCTTGTATTAAATATTTGGGCTTTATTGCACCCGAGGATCTTTCGTGGTGTATTAGTTAAACCTGTTTTTTGATTCTTTTCGAATAAGAACGCGGAACTTACCTTGTTCGCAAATGAATTATTGATACCTGATACGAATTTATTACTACTATTAACAATGAAATTCGATTTCTAACCATGACGTAAAAAGCAACTTCGCTGTTTTGTAAGGCTCTGTGTACTAACTTTGTTAAAATCTTTTATTGAATGTGACCTGTATGAAATTATGAGCGTGATTCTAAAATTTTCGATTGTTGTTTCTATTCTGCGAAAGTAATAAAACAAAAAAAAAAAATTTGATGTAAATTACGTAATATAACGAAAATTTTTAATAAATTCATTGCTCAGAATAAAGAATTTGTAATGTAGGTGGTATTATTAGATGTATAAGAATAAGGAAGAACATGGTATTAAATAATATTGGACAATTGCACGGATTGAAAAACGCGAAAGTAAAATATCAAAATTGTAATGAAAGAATATATCATACTGAAGCTATGTATGGAGCCTAATGGCCGGGTGTCTGGTGCTCAGTGCCACAGGTTTCGAATTCGAATTCCGGCAGTGCCATGGATATTTATAATGATTCGGAATAAACTTTAAACCGTAGGTCCCAGTCTAATATAACTACTATTACTACACCACATCACATCACTGTGCCTAGCGTTGAGTTGCCCCTTTACAGTGTGGGAATGGTGTGGGTGAGAAGTCTGATTGGGCTCTGTGATGCTCTACGATCATATGAGACCGGTACCTACGGCTTAAAATGGATTCCGAACCACTACAAGCATCCCTGGCACCTCAGGGATTCGAACCCGAAGCCTGTGGTATCGAGCATAAAGAGAGCTAGCTGATGACGTTAAAGCTTGTATTTAGCAGTATATGAAATTATCAATAAAATAATTTATCTAAGGCTGTAATATTTTGTCACATCTGAACTACTTCAAAATGTCTATAGATAATCATCATCGGCGCAACAGCCCCAGAGTGGGCCAAGATCGTCTGACTGACAGATTTCGAGATTGGAGATGTTTTTCTTTTTACGAGTTAGGGTAGTCAGCCCCACTCTCAATGCTCTACAACCACATTAGACTGTGGCCTACGGTTTAAAGTGGATTCCGAGCCCCCTACAATCCTCCATGGCACCTTCGGGACTCGAACTCGAAGCCTGTGGTACTGAGGGCCAGAGCGATGGTCACTTGGCTATCAGGTCCCTTCTATAGGTAACATTTTTAAATTAATTTTATCCCGTTTTTAATTTAAATGTCGATTAGTAATTAATTAGATTTAATGTCGATTAGTAATTAATTAGATTTAATGTCGATTAGTAATAAACTATCATCAAATTCATGAATTATTTATGCATATATAAACATCATGGTTATGAATCTTGCAACTGTGACACTATTGGATACAAGATAAAAAAAAAAAGCCTTTTCTATAACTGGAGAAATACTAAAGATATTTTCTGAAATATAATTCAATAAAATTCCTGGACATTTTTGTTATAACGTAATTGTTTCACGCCAACGTTATAAACAATAGACCTATTGAAATGATGTTTCCTGCTATGCTATCAATTGAGTACGTAATCAATTGAGAAATTTAAGTATCTATGATAGATATGGGAGTGATAAAAAGTTTTGACATAAAATGTGATAAATATCTGTGTGATGTTGAAAAGCAATGATTTGCTGAAAACATTGTTTACTTCACCTGAAAAATATTCACGATGTAGTGGTGGTGTAATACAATTACCCTCACAACTGCTACATTTTTATATTAGTTGCAACTGAAGAATAATTCTAAATTTAACACGTTTATAAAATAAAAATGTCTAGCACATTTTTTTATTAATGTTGCATAATCCTTGTTATTGTCTCAAAGACTTCTTCTCTTCATTCTTTTATTTTAATTTATTATTATTATTATATTTTGAACTCTGGCCATTTTGAATTTTATTGTTGGCTGCTATATATATATATATACGGAATTGTAATGGACTCTGCGTTATTTATAACACGATCTATTCTGCATGAAGATAAAAAAAAAACATGCTATATGAAGAAAAGGCGACAAAGCATTCTAAGAAGGGGTTATTCAAAATTTGTGTTTTGTTTAATAGAAGATTCGTTAATTCCAACAGGGTTCGATAGAAAATACTAGAAATACCCTAGATATCTTCCCTTACTTATTCTACTTCTAACAGTGACTCTTAACTAAACTAACAGTCAACAATGATAAACTGACCAACAGTCAACAGGACTATAACTCCTAGAAAGCCCCTTGTAGTATTTTTTAGCACGAGAAGAGTAGTAGCATTTCGTTCCCAGGAGAGAAAAATGTATATTCTTTAACCAGTACATAATCACAAGTACCTAGCACTCAAATTTCACAGCAGACAAGCCGTGTTGTGGGTAGTTATATGACATGCAATTAGTATTTCGTACTAATGAGAACAACCTGTCATTCAAATCGGATAGCAGATATTCAGTGTCATGTATAATGTGACCTCATGAAATTAGCGATTGCCTGGGCGACTTTCACAGGTCGAAACAATTGCTAATGGGATATGGACTACATCTTGAATTGTTGCATCGTGATTGGTGATAGACCATCAGCTGAGAAAGTGTCTACTCCAATAACGGAAGCTGAAGCTCTTGATGAATTTTCTTAAAGGGAGGTTTTGGAAGAAGATAAGAGAGTATTGCGACGAATCGACAAGAAAAGTTGACTTTTTCTCTGAAATGACTGATCAGGCCGGAGTTTCAGCTTGTTTACAAAGTCAGCCCATTGTCGTTTCGTGTATCACGCCGTGTGATAGTTAAGGTCTGCCGCAGACCAAGTTTTTAGATTCGTCGTAGACTTGAAAATGGAAATCTCCGACCTTGGAGTGACCGAAAATCTCCGCCCTAGGAGTGAATTGAACTTGTGTATCTAATTTTTATCATTAATTTTCATTTCATTGTAAATAGAGTTCTTTATAAATAAATAGTGCTTGTAAATAAAAATTAAAGTGCTCCCATGAACATAAAAGTGGCTCTCTTCTTGAAGCCGTTATAAGTCTAATATAGACCGAGACGTTACACCTTAATGAGAATAGAAACTTTTGTCCTCCGTCTCATAGTTTAAGCTTACTATAGCTAGGCTATGCCCATGGTTACCGCACCTGCCAGAAAGCACTCTTCCAGATTCAAAAATTGGAGATACGGAACAATAGGATTGCAAATACGAAAATATATAATTATTGGAGAGATATGAAATACCCCTATAATTTGTATTTAGTACTGTGGATGCATGAACGGAACGAATACTCTAAGTGTTAAAAAACGCAAACAAAATAGCATTTTGAATAAAAATTAGCAATGTAAAAATAATTCTTACTTGCTGCTGACGTATGCGTTCACGAGTAAAAAGATGACGTATGGAACCTTGCTGGCAATGGCAAGGTAACTTGAGAAGATGGTCTGGAGATTCGTCTTGTCCATGGAGGCCGGATCGAAAGGGGCTGACACGTTCCTGAATCTGTACATCCAGTACTGAAAAGACAGTTCAAAGCATAATGCATATATTTGTTTTATATTAGACAAACTTTACACAATGTTTAATATGTATGATATGTTCCAATACGCGCGATATAATCATGTAAGTGTCATACCCCAATACATCCCGATTCTCAGAACAATTCATATAAATTACTTTCTCGATTATAGATTACACAAGAAGTATAGCTATATACTTATGCAAAGAAATGCCAGAATGATGAAAGCCTGGGTGGGAAAGTAATAGGCGCTAGTTTCCGAGACTAATTTCAGCTCCTCTAATAGCTAATTTTAAAGAATTATGAAAAAGAATTTTAAAGAATTATTATGGCTAAACTAAGGAAAAACCAGTGGAGTTAGGTCAGGTGACCTGGGAGGCTATTAAATATTTTCATGCCATAATGTAGAGGAGCGCCGTCATGCTAGAGCCACACCAATTACAGACGAATAAAGGAAAGTTAAATTCGAAATTCAGCAATTATTGCAGCCGCAATATTCCATAACACAAAACTTCTAGATAGAATAATTAGTCTTGATTAAAGTAAAATTTTAATTCTTGCGCTATCTGATAAGCTTCCTGACTGCCAAATTATGCTTCTTGATAAAAAGTACCACGTGCCATTTCCATTTGCAAACTATCATAGAGTGAAGGATTATAAGGAAGGTTTTAAAATTTTTCTTATGTGATATCCTAGCCTTCGTCGTGGCTCAGTAGAAACGTACGCCGCTGGTGAGCATTAGGGCGTAGACTCAATCCGCTGGCTGCTTTGTTGTAGACATTGTTTCAAAAACGCGGAGAATCGATGGCGTTTGTGATGTTCAGCATCTTGCCTCGTGAGTCGACAACACTTTGTTAGATCGCACCATCGCCAGGTAAAAATCGCGTTAGAAAATGCATGTATTTCAAATTGGAAGAAACAAAAGAAATTGTAAAAATATAAAGAGTTACAGTTGCAGTTTTAATAAAATTGGATGTTTATTTTAGGTGTTTTGAATAAAAAATCTATTGGAAGTTAATTTTTCTGTTTTCTTTTAAATTGATGTCCTAATAAATCTGTTTCCTGTTTACTTTGTAATATAATAGCTTTAAATAAATGAATAAAAGATAAGTATAAAATAATTAATTAAGTAATTTGTTCGTTACTTGTAGGTTTTCAAGAAAAAAATCCTTTCTATACTTCTACATTAGAGTAACGATTTCGTGACCTTAAAATTTCTTAGCACTACTGAAAAGTGCGCTGTCATGATGGTTGATAAGTATGTTTCTCAACATAACTAACTAAAAAAGAAGAAAAGTTTCACGAATTGAACACAAAACAAGCTTTTCAAAACCCATATTACTTAAAGCGTGAAATGCAAAATCCTTCAAAACAAAAAGAAAGGAAAACTTTAGTATTTTTTTTTAATTTAATTTTTTTAAATAATTCGATTGAATTTAAATAATTTAAAAAAAAAAAAGAAGAAGGAAAAAGATCCAATTTATAATAAAAAAAGTTGTTTTACTGAATACTTACATCATTTGCCTGGATAAAGAAGTTCCAAGGTAAAAGAGAAGTTATGCCAAATAGATACATGGTTAATCTTACTATATTGTATCTAGAAAAGAAATAACGGGATTAATTTTTTTTTTTCATATGCTTAGTTCGAATATAAAAAACGTATTTAATAAACGTATTTTCTTGTGATAATTGTCATCGTATAAAACGTAGTTATATAAAATATACGTCTTATATAATATATATATATATATATATATATATATATATATACATTTTATATCTTAACATACCTCTTAAAATTTCTATACATGATTACCACTAAAATGAATTTAATATTAATCAATTCAATTAAATTTATCCCATTTATTTCATATATATATATATATAAGCACAAAAATGCATTTAATAATGTATTCATACTACTTATGCCAACTTTTTTTCCAATCCTCAAAGCATGCTAAAAAGTCAACATGTAAAATAAATGTATAAATGCATTTAATGTAATTTATATATATATATATATATATATTAAATAGACATACACTATGTATATATATATATATTAATATTATAAATATAATAATTATATATAATATAATATAATAATATATATTATAATATATTAATATTATTATTATTAATATATTATATTAAACTATTATTATATATTATATAATAATATGCAATCTATAACTGCTAATATTATTTGTAGTTATATTATAATACTAATAATTAATTATTATATATATATATATATATATATATTTTATTTATATATATTTTAAATAAATTTTTGTGTACTTTCAAGTCTGAAAAATTCTTAAACCAAAGTGCATTTGTTTTCAGCCAATTTATTACAATACTTTATAATGATTTTATAATAAATTGGCCATATATATATATATATATATATGACCTTAAGATGTTGAAAAAAAAAAAAAAAAGATTTATGACTGTTTTTTTTTAATTTGAAACCGTGCTAATTCTGCAATACAAATTATTATTCTTAAAATAAAATAAATAAAAGTGAAATAGTGCCTGTAATTCTTAAATAACAATTTTAAAGTGAAACGAAAGTAAAGTTTTCCTTGAACAGAACATAAACAACTTAAAATATATACAAAATAACTACAAACTCGTTCATTGGTGACCTCTATATCCCTCCTCTAATATTCTAGACAACTATTACAAATACAAGGTGCAATAATAATAATAATTTTTACGAGGAAGAAGTCTTTAAATTAAAAGTAGTTAAATTACACAATTTTCTTATGTATAATTCATTGCTTTGAGCAGGGTGTAGTATGTAATCTTTCAACTCTTGCATTTAATAACAATGCATTAAAAGGAAAATTCGGGCGTCGCATTTATAAAACACGTGACTTGCATTTAAAAAAAAAAACTTGCGGACTACATTAAAAAATTAACACTATTTTATCAATAATTATTATTCTAAAATTTAATTAAAAAGTACAACCCAAAACAGGGAGGGCCAACCCACGGGCGCCTTGAAATTTTTCATTTCATAACGATTTCATTTTTTTATTTCGTTTATATTTATATATTTTTATATGTCATTCTTAGTGTTATATCTTTCTTTACAATGTGCGTTTAATATCATTATTATGCTATTATCTATGTTCACATGTTAGAATAATAGTAAACACGAAAATAATAACTCATTATGTCTCAGTTTTTCACTCCAAAAAATGTCTATAGTGGGTCTTAATCTAATATGGGGATATATAATTTTATATGCGGCCCGTGGAGTTGTGAGGCATTTCCAAAGTGGCCCGCAAGATCATTTGGGTTGGTCACTCCTGATCTAAAATATCATATAAACACATATGATACTAAAAACATGGCACATAAATAAAAATACTGCACTATAATAATCTGAAATTTCATGTACAGAGGAGTTTTGTCTATACATTATTGAGCAGATCAACCAATTTTATTTATTGAAATAAAAACGCCAAAAATATAAATTACGTCAATGTTAAAGTTTTTATTGGATTTAAACACTAAATTAACTTTTATAAGTAGTTTTTATATAATTATAAATTTAAAAAATAAATTAAGTACATAAAATCTCAATGTTTTTAGGAAATTGAATTCATGGCAGACATTGTATCTGGAAATAAATTTAGAAAAAGGCTCAATCTGAACCCCTACATAAAATATCGGATGATCAAAGCGGAAATTGGACATCGACCTACTTTTGCAGAATGATGTAGAGTTTTTAAATCTCCATCCACGTCTCTTTTTTTTTTTCCTCACTTATAAGGAAACAACTTTAAGGGTTTTTGAATTGGGTAATTAATTTCAGGGTTCTTTGAAAGTAGAACCCGATTTTGTTTCTTACATTCGTTAATCACATCAAAAATATTATCATAGAACTACGAAATTCTATCTCTAAATTTTTATCATCTCAATTCAGACATTCTATATGGTGACATGATAATCTAAAAATATACTAAAGATTGTTAAGGGCAACGGGAGTACCGATTACGGAGTTCCAATGTGACATTAAGTACCATTAAATCTCCACATCATAAATCGATAATAAAATTTGTATAAAATGTAATTGCTCAGATTGAAAAAAGATAGAAAAATAAAACTTAAATTACAAAAAAATATGAGATAAACATCTCCTACTGTGAGACAATTAAAGCAAGGAGAATGGAAAAAAAAGAAGCAAAAGCTCTCGGTACAATTAGGTGTCCGTTACATGATGCCCCAAAAGAGATTAAAATTAAAATGAAAAAATCTTTGATAAATAAATTCAGATATCATGCCAGATATAAGTGCACATCGTAGAATTCGACTTAAAAGTTAAAACCAAAGAAAGCAGCTCAGATATCGCTTCGGGGATCGAATCGAAGATCGTCCGGCTGCAGGGATAAAATTACTCTGTTAGATGGTGGTAAATTCGGCGCACCTTTTTGAGTGCCTCAAAAGATTTCCATGCATTATCAAAAATGGCACGGGTCCTTTTCCTTGAACTCGCTACTCTTACATGGTAGATGTATTTATCTAATAGCTTCGTTGTGGATCTGAGGGCATTTAGAATGAAAAGATTTCGAAATTTTGAATATGTAATCCATAATAGGATCGATATCAAGATCTCTGGTGGATTAGTTTTCTACGAAGAAACCCCGATGCATTTAAAATTCTGGCTATCTCTTCCTCTTGAAAGACTTGCAATTTCTTTAAATTTCTGATCGAGGTGGAAGCCCAATGGGACATCCGTATAAAAGAATCGGTCGAAGGATCGACCTGTAAAGCAAAAGCCTGTGCCTCATCGCCAGCCGGCTCTTTTGAGCAAGTAGGCTTTTGATCTTTTTGCTGGCAGCAACTGCTTTAGCAATGACATTAGAGATGTGGGAGTTGAAATTCAATTTTGCGTCGAGAACCAACCCCAAGTACTTATATTCAGTAACCCAGGGAACGGGATCCTAAAAGTATAGCATTAAAAGAGAACCGACGTTCCGCTTCCGGGTAAATAAGTGGCACGCACTTTTGTGAAGTGTACTTTAATATATTTAGTAAAATCTACGAATGATCTTATTTCGATGAATGAATTTAGAACGTTCTAAATAACTTCATAATAATGTCCTTCTTAAATGTTCTTCTATAAAACAATGCTACAAATATATAGAAAATCGCTTCTGAAGCAAATATTGATTGTTCAAACCTTTAGTGTATTGACGAGGAAATGAGAGTTTGCCTTTCAAATATATGCATAACATTGAAGAAATCGTTAAGGCACATCAGCCTCGTGTTTCTAATGCACACAAGAATAAATAAACCTAAGTATGTTTATACTTGTAATGTATATTATGTTATGTATGTATGTATATTATTTATGTATGCATGCCATGTATGTATGTATGTAATGCTATGTTATGTATGTATATGTTACTTATAAGTTTAAGGTAGGTATGTTACATTTTATTTAATTTTTGATCACATTATTTTTTTCAATGATATTTGAATGTTACGTTATGTTATGTTGTGTTATGTATGTTATGTTATGTTGTGCAATGTATGTGGGATTTGTTTGTGTCGTAATCACCAGATAGCTACACCTTATGATCGCTTGTCTTTGACAGAGCCTGTTTATGATGTGGGAGAGTATTCAACTTTGAACTCTGACCCCTGAAGAAGGGGCAAGCTCCCCGTAGATGAAGGAGGAGAACGCTGGAAAAGAACGGATGGGAGGCTGCGTCAAGCAGCGAGAGAATGAACAGTGCTGTCCCTTAATTAATTGTTAATGTAAATATCACTGTACATATAATCGTGCTTAATTAAATGTTGTTGTTGAGAGAAAACAACGTTTTGTTAATGTGTTTGGAAATACACCCCTAGACACCCACTTCAAAAGTTCAGCTTTGGTTAGACTGGCAGAGAAGTCTAACAAAACTGTAGGTTCGGCCGGGATGAATCCATTGTAAGCGGTGTAACCCTACAAAAATTGGGGTTTCGGCCGGGATGCATCTTTGCAAGCGGCTAACTCTACATGTATGTAATGTTATGTTGTGTAATGTATGTAATGTTATGTATGTTATGTTATGTTGTGTTATGTATGTTATGTTATGTTGTGTTATGTATGTTATGTTATGTTGTGTTATGTATGTTATGTTATGTTGTGTTATGTATGTTATGTTATGTTGTGTTATGTATGTTATGTTATGTTCTGTAATGTTACTTATAAGTTTAAACATGTATAAACTTAGGTATGTTTTATTTTATTTATTATTTTTTTATTATTTTTATCAATACATCTACAATTGTTTGTAGGATTTTAAATTCATCCTGACTTCAAAAAGTTTGATAACCACCGCTCTAATGTGACAGATACGAGAGTTTAACAATTTATTTCCTGACATTTCCGCTATTTCCGACAATTTCCTCTTTTCTAATTATAGCATTTGTAATTTGTTACTCTTTTTAAACTCTACATATTTATAGTAAATTGTATTTCACATGTAAAAAATGTTTATTGTAAAAATGAAACATATCCTCTTTCAGTTATAGATAATAAAATAAAATTTTGCATTATTAAATTAGCTTTTATTTAAATTAATAAAAAGATATTCTTATACAGAATATTCAATTGTTTAAATAACAGCTTTGACATACAAAAGAAACGAAGAGGAAAGATAATGAAAGATATCTCAAATTAATTACTTATCTTCAAAGTTTTCATTTCCTCTTAGTTACTAATTTGTCCAATATGACAATATTTTTTTAATTTTAAACATCTTCATAGTGGCAGAACATATTGATTTTAATTTTATTAACGAATAAATTATTTTAGGAGGAAAAAAAAAATTAAGTTTAGTTCATCATGAATTATAAATTAATTTAAACTTAAATTTAAAATTTAATTTAAAAAAAAATTGAAATTTCAGAATATTAAATTCAGAACATTTCAGATTATTTAATTTTTAGAAAATCAAAGTTTCAAAAATAATTAAATTAAATTAATTAAAATTAATTATTTAAATTAAATTAATTAAATTAATAAAATTAATAATTAAATTAAATTAATAATTAAATTAAATTTTTAATTATCTGAAACAGAAATTTTCTAAAAGTTTTCTAGAAAAAAGTTTTCTTTCTGATTTATTTTCTCTGCAAGCTCATAATTAGACATGTATAAAAAATAGTATTAACTGTTATTAATTTTTATTTTTCAAACATGATTATGAAAATAAATTCAAAACTTAAAACTTTGATAAAGGAAATTGAGAGAAACAAAAGAGAAATCTTTCAAATTTAATATTGTAATTACTACTGTGCTCAAAATATAAGACCAATTTTTATTTTTTCCAAAACTCTTTATTTATTCTTCCAAATTTATTTCATTGCCTTCAAAGTAATCCCCTCCGGACACAATGCCTTATGCCAACTGTTTTTCCAATCCACAATGCATGCTAAAAAGTCATCAGCAGAGATGGCCTTCAAAGCTCGCGCCGATTCACGTTGAATCTCTCCTATCGACTCGAAACTGTGTCCCCGAGTGGTCTTTTGAGTTTAGGGAATAGCCAGAAGTCGTACGGTGCTAAATCAGGTGAATACGATGGTTGTAGAACGATATGGGTTTCATTTTTTGATGAAAAAGTCACGAAGAATCAATGCAATATGAGCTGGCGCATTATCGTGAGGCCAAGTTTTGTCTTTCCATAAATGTGACCTCTTTCTTCGAATAGCTTCACGCAAACGACGCATAACACTCAAATAATATTCCTTGTTGACAGTTTGACCCGGCGGAAGGAATTCATAATGCAGAAGAAACATAAGAAAAAAAAATTCATAAGAAAAAAAAATTGAAATTCCATATACCCTGAAAATTTAAATTGAAAATTGGTTTTACTTTTTGGGCACAGTAGTATGTAATTTTTCATCAACTTTCTATTACGTGCAAATAAAATTGTGACGAAAGATTTAAGTAAAAGCGAAATCCATTTGCCACCTATGAATTTAATAACGTGCAGACACAAAATGAACTTTGGAATAAGTAAAAATTTTTAAGTGCAACGGAAATAAATTCGAGGACAATCACCTATGAATTGATTCTATTTTTATTTAATTCGCAAATGACGCAACTATGATAACTTTTCTCAAAGAAAAGGAAATACTACAGCATTACTACGAAGCCCAAAGTAGAAACACTCGTAAAAAGGAGTAAAGATAACTGCGAATTATCAAAAAGTAAATATTTTTTATTATTATTTCTTTAATTTCCTTTAAGAGATATTTGATAGACAGCTCTGTTAGGTCATATCGAATATTTGTTTAGCCTATTCTGAAAAGGAAATAGCCAGTCATGGTACAATAAAATCAACAGTAGACGCGAGAACCATTATCTATCAGTGAACCTTGAACGCTATTCTTAATTAATAAATATATATTGGCATGCTTAAGTTTGTCTGTAGCGGTTTTTAACGGAAACAAGTAATATAAAAAAAAAATTTTAAGTCACTTCCTACTTTTTTTCACTATATTGCAGAAAGTCCTTTATAAATAATTTTCATTCATTTTTTAAATTCGAAAAAATTCTCTCTCTCTCTCTCTCTCACTAATTTATTCACATGTTTCATTTACCATTTTGTTTCCCTTGACTCAGACTAGAACCCAGAATGAAAAAAGAATCTGAAAAAGAAATTTTTTTCCAGAGATCTACACGCTTCCTAAATTTATATCCTGCTAAATATCTTATATAAGAGAAATTTTTTTCTCCCATATAAAAACTAAAATTAGTTAATTAAATTTAATTAATGAATTAATATTTGAAAAACTGTATTAACATCCAGTGTCATCCACTACAAGTTTAAAAAAATGTATTTGAACTTGAGTGGATGAATAAAAAGTATTTTATGAACGATTGAAAATTTGAACAAGATATATAAATATATATAGGGGATTGTGAACGAATAGTAGGAATTAAAAAAAAAAAAAGAAAGGTTTTCATTTCAAGTTGAAATTTTCCTTTACATATGGCGCCATCTATTGGTAGATCTATGCAACTTAAATCTAAAAAAACTAAAATTAATGAATTAAATTTAATTACTGAATTAATATTTGAAAAAAAAACTGTATTAACTTCAAGTGTCATCCACTACAAGTTCAAAAAAATATATTTGAACTTGAGTGGTGAATAAAAAGTATTTTTTATTAACGATTGAAAATTTCAACAAGATATATAAAGGGAGAGTGTGAACTAGTAGTAGGAATTGAAAAAGAATATCGAAGAGTACGAATAAATATTTGTTAACTTTTCTAAAGCGCTGAACAATTGTTTCTATGCAACGAGATATAAAAAATAATTTAAGGGTGTTCTTTCATCTATTTCTTTTAAACAAAATACGAACTGATTTTTTTTTGATACAGAAACCTGTACGAAATATGATTATTTGACATTTATGCGAAATACGATTATATGCATTGCAATCCAAATTTGTTATTTTCCTTTTGAAATTTAAGATAAATATTCATTGCTTTTAAATTAGACTCACATAATATCCAATATGTTATGAAAATCCCTATATATAAGTTATTTTTTATGTTAAAATCTGAATTTCTAATTCTAGGATATTATTAAAATATTTTTATAAATCTAAATGTTGTTTTTTTAATTAAATGCTCAGAAGAAATTTTGTTCACAGTACAGCGGTTAAAATTTATAGCAGCTTTGTTGGATAATTATGAAGAGTGTTAAGAAGAGATGTCAGGTTATTTCAATAGATGGATTGAGATGATCAATCTCAATAGATAAGTTGAGATCGAATATGCCTCGTTAAATTTAGACAAATAAGATTTTAAAAAAACAACTTGGAATTAACTTTTTGAAAAATTTTATGAAAACTTGAAATATGGCAAACTAATTTTTCTCTCTTAGAAACAGAGAACAAACAGTACTTCAGTTCAATATATTTATAGAGAGAGAGAGAGAGGGAGATGCATATAATTTTTAATACACATTTGTAACATTGAATATCTCTCAACTGATTATTTTCAAATTTCCTCGAAAATTCCGCAGTTACGAAATCAATCCAGTCATCCATTGAAAGCGGAAGATATGATTTTCCGTGAATTTTGTTCTTTGTGTAACTAAAAACAAACTGAAAACGATAACTACGTCATGTTTAAAAAGGAATTTCAAACAAGTTTACTAGGAAGCAAATTTCTCTAATTTTAAAAATATCCTTTTACGCTTTGGAGTCTTCTAATATTAGCTTTAAATTATAACAAATTTTTAGACAACTTTTTCTACCAGTGTGTAATAAAATTACCATAGCAAAAGTAATATATTTTAAAATAACAAGGAATACATCGATTAATTACCCATTTAGATTTTTTGAGTTTAATTATTAAATATGTTATTTCGTTTGATTATTTTAAATTTTTCGATTGTTGTTTGGAACATAAAAATTGCCTACTGTCGGAAATGGGCCGAATCAAATATATTTAACCTTTCAAATATATAAACCTTTTAACCTAACATATTTTTAAAAAAAACCATTAAAATTCCGTATTACACTAAATTATAAATCTGTCGTAAGAAATTTTAAAAACATTCTATAGATGGATAAATAATTTGATAAATCAATTATTCATATTATGAAAAGGATGATAAAAGATTTTTTTTTTTTTGAAAAGGATCAGTTATTTTTAGTTATGTTATTAAAATTTTGTATTTGCACTTAAAATGCTAGCTCAGTAATTTTAATTAGTTTATATGTAGAGTGCATGTTATATTAAATGCTTTGGTTAATTATCCAGCTTATTAATTTCTAATGAATGGATTCATTAGTGATTAATAAATTTATTAATGAACCCATTCATTAGAAACGTCTCCACTCAATTAGTATATCCACTTAAATTATTGTAACTGATTAATACATTCATAAAGAGATCCATTCATTAGAAACGTCTCCACTCAATTAGAGATAACTTTTATTGATGAAAATTAACACATCATCACGATAGATATTTAGGAATTCTTCTTCATCTTCTTAGTCTCGGTAGATATTTAGAATCCTTCTTCTTGTTGTTAGTCTCGATAGATATTTAAGAATTCTTCATCTTATTCTTATTAATCTCGATAAATACTTAGAAATCCCTTCCTATTATTCTTAGTTTCTATAGATATTTAGGAATTTTTTTCTTCTTCTTAGTCTCTATAGATATTTAGGAATTCTCTTTTTTTTCTACTTCTAAGTCTCAATAGATAGATATATTTAGGAATCCTTCCTATTATTCTTAATTTCTATAGATATTTTAGGAATTCTTTTTCTTCTAAATCTCTATAGATAATTAGGAAATCTTCTTCGTCTTCTTAGTCTCGATAGATATTTAGGAAGAAATCTTCTTCTTCTTAGTCTCGATCGAATTAGATTATTTAGGAACGATTATTATCACGATTAAGTGACAAATAAATGTTTATATCTGATCTAACAATTCAATTTCTAGATTTATTTCGTCATACCCAAGATGAGAAGTTATTTTAATCAAATTAATAAAAAATACTACTGAAAATCGGCTAGTTATTAATTTGGTACCTTTTTTTTTTTATTGAAAGTCAAGTTGTTGTTTCATTCAGCTCAAAAACATTTTGTATTTAGAATTATGAAATACGTTTCCTTCAAAGTTACATGCTTTTCATGAATAAAATGCTTTGGAAAAATCTGAGTATTCTGTAAGTCTAAAATACCTTATCACACAGTATAGTCATTTTTCAAAGTGAATGTACGACATTAATGGAATTTACCATCTTACTCTCTCACGGCAGTTAAGATGCATTACCACTTAACAGCGAGAGTAGTGTTATATAAGCTTTAAAGACGTACGATTTTTTTTTTTTTTTTTGGATTAGCTACATTTTGATCTCTTCATAAACAACTGCAAGTGATTAAATTTTTTTTGTACTCTGAAGCACTTGTACAGAAAGAAACAATAAAGAAGTATTTTGTATTCTGTTACCTTGAAACAAATATTTGCGAAGCCATTTTTTAAAAAAAATACAAAATTTCTTTCTTTTACTTTCTGGAAAATCACTTGAGATCTCGTTCTCTATTGAGTGACAGGATACATAATGAAGAACAAGGTATTGTTTCAACCGATCACGTTCCTTTATTGAGAAATCGAAACACTTTCGCTTATCTATACAGGGTTTCGTAATCAATAGATTCATCGTGATGCACTTCTCGAAAAATACCCATGCAACTTCTCGACTCCTTTATCGCACAAAACACAAGCTTCTGTTTTGTAATCACTCCATAATTTTACGTAATATTGCTAGACACTATCACAGAATATTGATTCGAATACTGACAACCTCTTCACCCGACACGGCGTATCTGGGTGAAGAGGTTGTGTGAAACAGTCATAACAACGTTTCGTGTTAGTTTTTTAAAACAGTAAAGCTCTATATCAATTATAGTCAGGAAAGAATTAGTCCTAATCTATGCCTTTCATTCATTCAAGTGAAAATTAACGCATCCTGTAATTAACGACGCTCATCACTTAATGAATGACAATTATCTGACAATTCATGACAATAATCTAATTTCATCACAACCAATGCAATTCAATCAAAGTTAGAAATTAGAAAGTTGATTTGATATTGAAAAACATTGTAAAAGCTTGCTTCACTTTTTTATTTGCATTTTTAAAGATAATTTTAAAAATAAAAATAACTATAAAATATTTAAAAAAATAATTTTAAAAATGAAAATAATTATAAAATATTTTTTAAATAATTTTTTTAAAAATAATTATAAAATATTTTTAAAAAATAATTTTACAATTGAAAATAATTATAAAATATTAAAAATAATAATAATTTTAAAAGGAAAATAATTATAAAATATTTAAAAAATAATAATTTTAAAAATAATTATAAAATATTTTAAAAAAATAATAATTCAAAAAATAAAAATAACTATTACTACAATTTCGAAAGAGAAAAAATTTCAAAACTTTAAATGTATGTATTGAGATGACGGAAGAAACTTCTGTTTATATGACTCTATATGTTTTCTTTTCTTTTTTTTTATTTTTAATATTCAGGCTAAGAAATTTTGCAAATGTGGAAATGAATATTAAATTTAGAGGATAAAACTTCTTATAAAGATTAATGGTTAATCTTTATATAACTATATTTAGTTTCAAAAATTATTATAACTTTTAACATTTAACACATAAAAAGAATCGTATTTTTTTCTACTAGCCAATGCATGTTTCAAATAAAGTAAAAAATAAAATAAAGTTTGAAATGAATAAAAGGAAATGATTTAAATCGCTCTAGAAGGTTCCAGAATTTCAAAGTGTAAATTGGTTCGATTTAATTAAATTTTCTTTTTAGAATGAATGTACAGATACCAATTTTTCATTTTATTCTAAAACAGCTAATAAAATGTGACTTCCCTATTCAATTTATTTGTACAGATTTGCATTTGCATTTTTATTTGTGTTTCATTTTTATTTGCACAGATGTTTGTTAATTTATAAAATAAATGCTATTGAAAACATGGCAAACTGTATTCAATCATGTGTTAGAATTTTTCAGTCAGTAACAAGTATGTGCGATTTGTTTAAGATTTCATCTCGATTATTTTTTTTATTTCTACCTCAAACAAACTTTCCTCGTTCAGCAAAACATAAACGAATTTCGAAACATATAGAGAAAAATAAACACTTTACGAACAGGTGCAAGTATTATGAATTCACAAAAAGAAATACAAATCGAAATTTTGAAGGGGTTTATAAAAAGAAAGTCGACGATAAAAAATGCATAAAAAGGAAATATTAGACAAATTTTTCCGTACGCAGTAATTCAAGACAGGGTACAATTTGTATTGAAATTAATCAATTGCAGTCAATTAATCATTTAAATTGTATTAAAGTTAAAAGATATCTATACTATAAAGTAAGTAAAATTTCAATATTATTCTCGTATATAAAAACAACTTCTAGTAATTTTAATCGTACAAAGAGATTTAATAGATTTCGCATTTTTTTTCTGTTTATTTTTAGATTTTTTTTATTCTAATGCAGCTGGCAAACACTTAGACAATTGTCTGCGATACCTCAAGGTAAACGCTACACCGACGTTATTCCCCTTTAGCACTACCCAGGATGAGTGTAGCTTGAAGAGCTACGGACGCGGAGTAACATTACCACGCAATCTTCACCTACATTACATTGTAGACGAGAGTTACGTAAACGACGTAATGTAAACCAATCAAACTATGAGAAGACATTTTGTGTGTGTGATATAAAAGTTTGGATATTTTTTGATGGTTATTAAGGTTAATGATGGTTTTTTTTCGAATGAAAAGCATCGTTGATGAAATTTACTAGTTGTTTAATAAGTTTGTTTATTGCACTGTTTTAAAAAAAAATAATAAAGACGTAATCATTAAGAACTTTCATAAAGTAAAAATATTATAAAAGATAAAAATTAATATAAAGTAAAAAAAATAATTATATTTTTATTTATTTATTTTTGAAAAAGCCATTATAAGAAAAATTATTTTATTATTTAAACATATTTCCATGTAAAACTTAAGTCCAAGACCTTCTGGAAAAAAAGGGTTAATTATTTTTAATCGCTAATTATTTTAATATCATGATTATTAGTTATATTGTTATCATTTTTGATTATTAATAATCGTTAAGCATTTTTTAATTCATGTATTTGATTCTTTTATAGGTAAGAAATAGTAAAATCTGATATTTCATATTCTTGAATTTAATTTCTTAAAGCTATCATGATTTATTCCGCTATTAAATCTAACAAATGTAGTCAGACAAAAAAAACGTTTTTAATAAGATGGGAAAATACTAAATTTAACACATACACCTAAAGAATGTAATTCATAAATTCCTCTCTTTACATTAATAAAAACACGCTATTTCAACAAAGAAAGAATTTTTTTATTGGAATGATTGACAAAATATTTTATAACTTAAATCTGTTTGCTTAGCTGTCAGTTTTATCGATACAGGTGAGAAATGTAGTACTTTCAACGGATTATTTGTGAAGAATGCTTTATACCCGATTGTGTATTGTTAGGATGTACTGAGAAAGAATTAATTATCAAAAGCATGATTAGCTTTCTTGTTTTTAAGATGTTATTTATAAAATTTCATTTCTGTAATTAAATCTTATATTTAAACTTACTTTAAAGAATTTAAGCTAAAAGAGCATTTTTATAAATGCACGAAAAGCATTTCAAGCATGTTTTATTCACCTAAAATAAGAATAATTTCTCAAAATATTTATTCTTTTATTTTTTATTCTTAATGAAAGGCCTTATTTCCCCATTTTTGCAGATGTTGTAGATATCTATATGATAAAAGATAATTCCATTTATAAATCTGATTTTGATAAGATAATGTTGATAAGAAATATTGATAAGATAATTTTTGTTCTTCGTTCCATTAAATATGGAGATGTACTAAAATGAACTTGTTTTACGTACTGATTTACTTCTTTTAGTTATTTCACTTCAATAATAAATTATAAATAACACCGATATCATGACTTGGAAACTTCTTCATAAGCGTTTTACATATCATATTCTCATTTAAATTCACATACTAATCTACAAGCATAGTATGCTTAAAGCGGTAAACTTATTTCAAAATTTGAAAGCGCTATTTAATACTTATTTAAATTCTAATAATGTCTGATTTATATTAGATGTTAGATGTCTGTCCTTTTCATATCATAGATAATTTTTTCTGGCTTTTTTATAGATATAAATAAAAACAGTTTTCATATCGAAATTTTACTAGCGCATCATAAAGTTATTTCCTCTGATAATGATGATGTTATGCAGTTATGTTTTAAAAAATGATGATTTAAAATAAACCTGCAATAAAAGCTGTCTTTGCCTTAATTGAGATTGAATTTTTGTGCGTCACTGCATTTTTGAAATAGGCGCTTACAAATGGATTTGGGAGGATTGAACTTCTTCCCTCCTTCTCGCGCATTCAATGAAAAAAGACATTACGGCCTACAGATTTATCGATTCATACCATACATAGACGTAAAAAGCACTTCCCTTGAGCATCGTTTATAGGGCTTCGAACAAAGCTATTTTAATTCAGAAAACCTAACAAATTAACTCGTGGCCCAGTGTTGATGTGCGCATCTAGCGTGCAGAAGGGCTGAGGTTCGAATCCGCTGACAACAGGGTGCAGTCACTGCTTTCAGAAACGGGGGTGACACGATGGTGATAGTGGCAATGTGCAATGATTGTGACATCTATAATAGGGCTGCCTAATGGGAGTTTTTCGGGTTTTCTCCCATAAACGTAAATGAGGGACAGTTCTCCTAAAAGTCATCCCGGAAGACATTGTCCTCTTTCTTCACAAATCGGTGGGCTGTTCTAATATGCACGAGGCCCACAGATTTTCCATCCTCACCTTTCTAACTGATAGGGGCTACATAGCCCTAGGAACGGGAGTGAGGTGTGGAAAAAAAGGAAAGAAAAAAAGTTCAGAAAACCTGAATATTAGATATTCATTTTTTAAGTGGAATAAATCTTAGATATTAAAAAAATGTCAAACAAAATTAAAAAAATATATATATATAATTATGATTGGTTGGGCGGATATACAGGTTACCCATAAAATGTAGAATCTAATATAATAACAAAACGCATAACAGCAATCTTAAAAAAAAATATATATATATATGGAATTTTAAACGATTTTCTTTTATTGAAAAATCTCACTTTCACTTTGAAATAATATTATCTTTGTTGTCACCAAATAGTTTTTAAAACAATTTTACATTATTTGATTATTTAATTATGTAATTATTAGCTCATGAAAAAAAAAAAATATTACGTATAAAAAGCCCGTGAAAGAAGCTTAAATAAAAAAATAAAAATAGCTCGTGAAAGAAATTCTAAAAAAAAAAATAATAAACCAATAAGAAACGACAAACCCTGCCCGCTAAAACAATACTCATATATTTTATGGATAATAATATTTGTTTTTACTATTTTTAAAGAATATATAAATTATATTTACAAAATGAATACTGATAATAAAAAGTGATATTTTTTTTTTTTTTTTTTTTGGTTTAAAATAATTAGCATTTATCATCGCTTTGTAGTAAGTGAATAAAGTTTTTCAAAACTTTGCTCACTTATGGTAAAAAAATGAGCCTACCTGTCCTTGGGGCTCCTTCGGTGACCGCTTTGATGCCCCCGTGGACTGATAGTTGGCGACACGTGTGGACGACAAAGCATCCTCCATTTCGGCGGCTTTCTCATCCGAATCAGACTGCATGTTCGGCAATCGGTGATCGGTGTTTAGACCTGAAAACACAGATAAACAAAGCGTTTGTGAGTCAGTGCGATTTTTTCCCATTGGAGAATATATATTTTTTTTTCCTTTTAATATCTGACAGCATATGTCAGAGGATAAAGAGATTGCCGGATTATTTATCGTGAAAATAATGGAGATCGATACCGAAAAGATACTGCAGGCGAGATCCGTATCTTGTGGTGGAATGCTCTCGCAGATAAAAATATGAGTGTGTGGTGAGGAAGGGGAAATAGATACAGCTGCTTTGTTTGAACAATGTTTCAGACGAGAGGTAAGGATGGGAATACTTGAATTTAATTCACAAAATTCAATTCATTAATTCTACTCATATAAAGAGATTAACAGATTGTTGATTTAATGGATATGTTAGGAGAGACTTTTTTTAAATATTTATATAGTACAATAATAAAGTTATCTAAATAAATAATTTAATAGATTTTAGTAAAAAAATTGTAAATTTATTAATTTTTGTTTAAATTGTAGAACATAGAAATGCATAAAATGTTTGTAAATATAAGATAATTAATATAATTTTATTGAAATTTATTATAACAATTTTTTTTTTTTATATTTGTGAAAAAAGTAATTTTTTTTTTTTATAAATAAATTTTTTAATAATAGAGATCTAATAATAATAATAATAAAATGATAATTTTTTAATAACTATTAATAATTTTTTTAAAACAAAGATAAATATTATTTTCTATTTTTAAATTTTAAATTAAATAATTTTTATTATTAAATTATTTTTATTATTAAATTTTGACATTAATTATTCTATTTTTTTATTTTTCATTAATTTTTTAATTAAATTTTTTTGTTATATTTTAATTTTATTTTTAGTTTTTTTTTTATTTAAAAATAATTTAATGAATGACAAAACATAAAATTAAAAGCAATGTAATAAACAGACAATTGAAATAGTAATTTTTTTTTAACTCTTAATATTTTCATTAAAAGTAAAAAAAAAAAAAAATTACTATTTCAATGATGAAAAATTAATTTTGCAAATTGATCAAAAGTTTGATAACTATCAATTAAAAAATAAAATATGCAAAAATAAATTTTTTTACAAATTTTGTTTAGTTTTTTGTTGAAATTGTAAAACATAGAAATGTATAAAATGTTTGCAAATATGTATCGTATAAAGCTAATTAATAGTATTTTATTGAAATTTATTATTACAATTTTTTTTATATTTATTACAAAAATAAATTTTTTTAAAAGAAATTTGTAACAAAGATAAATTTTTTTATACTTTAAAATTTTTAATTTATTTTTATTTTTTCAATTATTTTTTATATTTTAATTTTATCTTTATATTTTTTTTTATTTAAAAATAATTAAATGAATGACAAAACATATAAATAGTAATAAAACTAAAATTTAAGTTAATGAATTAAAAATAGTTACCCAATTAATATGCTATTTTAAAATAATTCTTAATTAATCTTTTTACAGTAGTTTCAAGATTTTTTAATTAATTCAAATTATTATTTAATTTTTATACCTTTTAATTAAAATTTAAATCAATGTAATAAACAAACATTTGAAATTTCAATTTTAGCAAATTGAACAGAAGTATATAGCTATCAATTAAAAAATAATATGGAAAAATAAATTCTCTTGTAAATTTTGATTAGTTTTTGTTTAACTTTTGCTGAAATTGTAAAACATAAAAATGTATAAAAAATGTTTGCAAATATGTATCATATAAGTTAATTAATAATATTTTATTGAAAATTATTATAAAAATAATTTTTTTTTTACAAAAATAAATTTGTAACAAAAATAAATTTGTAACAACGCTAATTTTTTTTTTATATTTTTAAATTTTTAATTAATTTTTTATTATTAAATTATTTTTATTATTAATTTTTATCTTTAATTATTTTATTTTTTAATTTATTTATATTTTTCATTAATATATTAATTTATTTATTTATATTTTAATTTCATTTTTATATTTAAAAATAATTTAATGAATGACAAAACATAAAATTATTGATAACACTAAAATTTAAGTTAATGAATTAATATCAGTTACACAATTAATATGCTATTTAAATATAATTCCTAATTAATTTTTATACCTTTTAATTATAATTTAAATCAATATAATAAAAAACAATTGAAATAATAATTTTTTTTACTTTAATACCTTCATTAAAATTTAAAAAATTACTATTTTAATTTCAGTAAATTGATCAAAAGTATGACAACTATCAATAAAAAAATAATATGCAAAAATAAATTCTTTTGTAAAATTTAATGTTATTAGGCTTAATTTATTTTGATTTTATGGTATTATTGCAAATTCAAAAACAAATTAATTTGAAAAAATATTACACTGTCAGATTTTTTTTATTTTCAAGCAACATCGTAAAAAAAGATAGAATTATTTTCAATTCAAATTAATTCAACAAGTTCAAATTTAAATATATTTCAAAATTTTCTTACTTTCACTGTTCTCTTCGAAATATGAAATAATCTTTTATACTTTTCAATTCAATCATTACTTTAAAAGTGGAACTTAATATAACATAGATCTAAGAAAACATAAGCTGTTGCTTTCCTTCAGAAAAATTAATTCATTCACATTGAATACCATTTCATTAATATTGGAAACCATGAATGAAAATGATTTTCGCACCGTTTTAAGTTTCAATAATCTACTAAATTACAAATAAATACCTACTACATTTTATTAATGATAATATTTTGCAGCATTTAAAATATTTTGTGCTATCACATCATTTTTTAAGGGAGGTGCTGACAAGTAAATTACGGAGGATATCAGGAAAGCTGATATTATCTAATCTGTGTTATCCTAATAAATTTGACGTCAATGTATGAAGATGCAATTATCTTTATTGTTATCCTGAAACATAGTATATAATTTTTTTTTAATTTTATCGAAGAATTCTAATCAAAAAAATTATCTATTTTTTAACCTTCGTAATAACGTGATTACAGCAAATGACAATCATAAATTAAAGTGTTCAGCTCAGCTTTTATTTTTAAAAAACTGATAACGTTTATGCCATACGTATTTTAATAATATAAGAATTTTCTACATATATATATATATATATATATATATATATATATATATTTCAGTGGTTCGGAACCATTTTAAACCGTAAGTCCCCTGTTTAATAGGATCGTAGAGCATTGTGGAGATAGTTTTATCCGTAGCATATCTTCAAGCTGCGTGCCCCCTGCCTCAATGAGTAACGTCTTTGTAGCATAAATATGGTATAAATATAACTGTCTTTGTATTGCCAGTTGCATTAGAAAAAAGCATTGCTTCTAGAAGCATTTTCCGTCAGGGTACAATCAACATAGTCATCTCAGAACTCCCACCTAAATATTGAAACCCTCCCCTCAGATTTTTTTTTTCGCAGATTAAAAATTTTGTGAAATCACTTGAGGCAACGAAATTGGACAGCATATAAATTTTATAAAAAAAAATACATTTTATATAGGCAGCATATAAATTATCGAACTATGCATGTTAGAAGTTCGCATGCGCCATTTGTGAAATGAGATATTGCAGGATTCATGCCTAGATATTACCATCATAATTTTTAACAAATATCTCGAAGGATGGCTGCCTTTTCCACAACAGAACATTCCAGGCCTACATATTTAATATATTCATCTCCTACATAGATATGGATTAATAATCTTTGTAATAGAAGTTAAATGAACAATAGAGTCGAATACCAATCCAAACAAATAAGAAAAAAAATGTATTTCGACACTTAAAGGCATAATAAAATATAAAATATGAAGACAATTAGTCTTTGGTTAATTTTTTACAAATGAAAAGTTTATGCTTAAATTACAGATGATATTTGAATTTAAAATATTTCACAAGTTTTTAATATTACATATTTCACAAGTAGTACGTAATGGTAATGATATTAAATTTCAAAATGTTCAAACCTTGTTTGGATCATTTCACTAAGTACATATAGAATTTTAACTTTTATGAGCCTGTTTTAATGGGGATATAAAACAAAACCATCTATTGAATAAAGGTTAATATATGTCTACGTGTATATAATAGTTACGTGAATGTTAATATTTCTAATAACTTAACATCAATTGCATCAGAAGGTCGTTTTTTTTCACTCCAAATGAATTGTATTTTTATCTGCATACGTATCTACGTACACAATTATCTACATATCACTACTTATCAGCATTCATTATCTACATCATAATCAAAAACAAGGAAAAAAATTGTAGATAATAGTTTTAAATCAAAAAGCTGAATTTTTTGCGTTAATATTAATATCATACTTAATATTTTATATTAACTTATTCTTGATAACAATAAAGATGTTTGACATGTTAGAAAATTAAGATTGTATAATAGTTTGAATACCTGCTTCTTTAAGTATTCTGAATCACAATTCTCAGTCTTTATTAATATTCACAAAATAAAATATATTGTATTGGAACCGAATATATCTGGAAACTCAATACAGATTAACCCTGTTAATTCTATATAAATTTTAATCAATCGTATTTTTTTTTTGTTTAAAAAATATGTCTATCGTAAGAGATATTACTACATTATTACTTGGGGTTTAACTAATTAGGGCGGTATCCGTAAAAAAGTGATTGCCAAATACATTTTATTTTGTAAGCGTCCCCACAAAAAGGAAAACCAAGCCTTCTCCGTAAATAGATCTTACAACGCTCTGCTAATGAAACAGAATATGCGGTCGTAAACCTCTCCAGCGACCGCATTAGATTACTTTTTGAGGCCACAGAAACCAAGAAAGGCCTCCGAGAAATCTTGGGTTTGGTAATTAATTAGAAGTTTGTATTTAGTTTGGGTTTTCGCTCTACGGTCATTTTGTGTACACTTCAGGCTAATTAGACCGGAACATACAGTTTAACGTTTATTCCAAACCACTCACAAACATCCATGCCACCGTCAGGATAGTTCATATTTAGAAAAAAACTTTTTAATTAGAGTTTTCTAAATATTTATAATGCAATGATACATTATTTTTTTTTCTCTGCTGTTCGGGACAGTTTTTTACTTCTTATCTTAATTACTTTTTCTTTGAACAATGTTTATCAAAAATTACGATAAACTACCAAGAAATCTCAAATTATTTGACATATATCTTTTCTAATCACTGTTTTTTTTCGGATAAAATAAATAAGAGCGAAAAAAAAATTCTTCGGAAAATTCTGAAATTGAGTAGAAAAAGTTTTTTTAAAATTATTATTATAAAATAAAGCATATCTAATCGCTTGACGCTCTGCCTATCTCACATTGAGGACGTTTGCGTGTGGCCCAAGATTCAAATCCACTACCGGCTTGTGTTGAAATCACTGCTTTTCAGCATGTTGGTGCAAATTTTATATACCAAGTATATGCAGGTCACCTTGAAAGTTTTGGAAAGCGATAATATTTCCCCTCCAGGTGTAAGACTATTCATGGTTTACCATGAGGATTAATCACTATTCTTGGTTTACTACTATGTATACAGATAGATCGCTCTGGTGCTCTCTGCCACACGCTTGAGGTTCGAGACCCGGAGGGGCCATGGACGTATGTAATCGTTCGGAATCCACTTTAAACCGTAGTTCCCGCCTATTATAGCTGTAGTGACGTAGGGCTGATAACCCTACTCCGTAAAAAGAAAATCATCCCCTGTATCGAAATCTGTCAGTAGGCAGAAGGCTGGGTCTATTGTGCTAATAAAAAGAAGAATGCAGATAGATAGATAGATAGATAATCCATCGACAATCTGGATTAAAGTAGCACCCAAGACAGTAAACAGATTTCATTCCTTATGACAGCCTGAGTTGCGACCATTAGGATTCATCACTGTAAAAATGAGGATTTTTCATTTCTGAAACATTTCGTATTCGTATCAGAAATGAGACGATTCGTAGCAATTGGGTGTGCGTCTCGCATCGACAATCGGAATGCCTTGTGGGAGTTCTTTGGATTTTCTTCCATACGACACACAAATATAGAATAATTACCGTATGTTAGCAGGATATCTCCAAGATGACAATAATTTATAGTTATTGAATGTTCGTGGTATTCATTAGGCCTTTGATATACAAAAAAAAACCGCTACATACGACTAAAAATAAAGTCTAATATACATTTTTACGTATCAATTCAAAAATTAAAATACCTTAAGAATCGGTCAGATCAATGAAAAAAAAAAAAGTAATATCATAAAGTATATCATCTTTGGTGCAACAGCCCCACAGTGGATTAAGGCCGTCTGCCTACTGGCAGATTCTGAAATAAGAGATGTTTTCTTTTTACAGGGTAAACAGGGTACAGGCTTGATGACAAATTGATTAGCGCTCTGGCCTTTGGTAGTAGGTCCCGTTTTTGTACGTCCCGGTAATTAGCCTGACGTGTGTACAAAATGACCGTAGAACAACAAACCAAATCTTTACGGGTAGGATTTCCAGCCCTACGCTCTACAGTCATATTAGACCATTACAGTTTATAGAGGATTCCGAACCCCTACAAACATCCATGACACAGTCGGGACTCAAACCTGAAACCTGTGGCCCGAAATGACAGAACGAACGAAATGGCACTCGGCCATCAGGACATCAGATATTTGCTAATTATTTATTTTTAAATTATTAACCATTTCCTTAGTTATAAAAGGCGGAAGCATCCGGTGCAGTTAATTCATTAAATGTATTTCAGAGGAAATCGAAACTTGAAAATCTTTATAAATAATTCATTAGAATGGAAGAGATATTTTAAACAACAAATGATCTCATCATAAACTCATGATTTGCTTGGCTTTTCAAACTTCCACTTCATTGCATAACTTCCCGTTCGTTTCACAGTCACATACTAGTTGAAAGACGTGAACAGGAAACGCGATTTCAACTTATTTGCGGATTGGAGAAATTTAATTAGTGAAATTATATTCAATTGGTTTGCAACTTTTCAAAAAATATTTTTAAATGCAATTTTTGTAACGAGAAATACAAAAATTGTACGTAAATTGTGCATAAATTCTTCAATTTTTACAAAAGGTGAAGAATTTATGCACTAAATAATTATAATTTAAAAGGTTTTTTTTTTTTTTTTTTTTTTTGTTCTAATGCAGCTGGAAAACACTTAGACAATAATCTTCGATGCCTTAAAGTAAGCACTACACCGATGTTACTCACTTAGTACTACCCAAGAGATGTGTGTAGGTTGAAGCTACGGAAGCGATGTAACACTACCCCGCAACGCTCTACGACACTGTTAGACCGGGACCTTCGGTTTAAAGTGGATTCCGAACCACTACAAACATCCATGGCAACCGCCGGGACTCGAACTCGAAACCTATGGTACCGAGCGCCAGACACTTGGCCATTCAGGCCTTTTATAATTTAAAGTAAGGGAATTAATAAAATATTTTTATTATAATTGCATGATTTTTTTTTTTAATATTTAAGCAATCTTATTGTGCAGTCTAATGCATTATTATAATTTATTTATGGTCCATAATCCTTATATATATATATATATATATATTCTGTAATTTATGATAGGTTAATTTATATATATATCCTTATCCTTTTTAACATTAATGTAATATTAAAAATGTGTTAAATGAGCAATATTTTCTTTTTACAGCGTTTGATTGCAATGCAAGATCCCCTTAAAAAAGTCACGTGACAAAAAATATTTAAATTTTTATATTTTCTATGCTGTTTGGCATTGGAAAATATTTTCCCACGATTTTTCACGGTAGAAACTAAATTTTCTTACTTCTTTTGAATTGTGAAGTCATTGTATTGTCATTTGAAATATATAAATCAGAACACGACAGATTTTAAATTCAGATTTTCAGTTTAAATATATAACAAAAAACATCTCATGTTATGAGGCAAAAGTGTTTGAAATTCATTCAAAACAGTTTTTGCAAACAGTCTATGGGAATTTTAAAATACATAATGTATACTTAATGTTATTAATAGTTGAAATGTTATTATGAACTATAAAAATATATTAACAAAGATTCAATTACAAAAACACAAGGGTCAGAAAATGTATATAGCATAAATTCTAGTTTAATTACTTAAATTTAACAAACTAATTGAAAGGTTATACTATTATAATTTTTTGTTCCAAATAATATTCTAATAATATAAATCATATATAATAATATTCTGTTCAAAATAATATTCTTAGGATTATATAATTTATATTTAAAATCAAAATTATTCCCTTAATAATGCTCCTAATCGATAAGATAATATAGGAAAATATATTTTTATAATATATATATATATATATATACGTAAGAAAGCGTATATACTTAATATATGCTTGTAATCGATATGAAAATATAAAAAAAAAAAAAATATATGAAATAAAATATAAAATATAATAATGCTCCTAATATATAAGATAATATATGAAAATATATTTTTATATAATATATATATATATATATATATATATAAATAATATAAATATATAAAAAATACATAAACATATATATTTAATATATGCTCTTAATCGATATGAATATATAAACATAAAAAATATATAAGCAATTTAACTATGAAGAAATTTTTTTTTGTATTTTAAATACAACTTAATTTTTTTGAATAAATTACATACTTAATTTGAATTTGTTGTTAAACTACTGTGAAATTTTATGTATGAAAAACATAAAAAATTTTAATTTGATATATTATAAGAATTCTATTTCTGCTTTTGAACCAGCTGTATTTAAACATTGAAATTGAATTTTTTTTTATACTTTATAAATTAACTTAATGGGTTTAATCTTCAGATTTTATATTACAAATCTTAAACAATAACAATAAAGCGATATTAGGTTATTATATTAGAAAATAAAGCTAAGGGGGTTAAATAATGAAAATAAAGCTGTATTACTTTGTTTCTGATTTGCAGAAATATTTTGAATTCATATATTCGTGAATGAAAGTATTTATTAGAAATTATTGATTAAATATGAATTTAAAGTTTTTAAATCACGTAAGTCTCAAAATTATAACGAAAATCTTTAACAAAAATTTTAGAACTTAAAATATTCTTTCCACTGATACATTTATTATGTACCCCGATACATGTTGTATTGCATGCTGTGTGCACATATGTAAGATAATAAATCTATCACAGAAATTCTACTTATTTCAAATTCGACAATGCTAAAGTGAAACAGTAATATGGGTCACATATGTTGTTTTGATCATTATAACCGATAAATCTTTAATTAGTTCTCCATCAATAAAAGTCAAGGTTTATAATTAGAGTGTTCGACATAATTGCAAACTCAATGCAATTAGAGTCAACACTATTAAACAAAGTAACAAAACGAAGTAAATCTTCATAAAAACCAACCATCCGCCAATATAATATGAAAAAATTTATATAAAGAACGTATAATTTAATAATAAAAAAAAAAAACCAAATGTAGAGTTCAAAAATTATTGAACTTAAAAAAATATTTTCAATATTAAGACATCTTATTTCTACGAAAGTTTTAATTTCCTATCAATTTCAGTTCATTAAAGCTACTGTGCAATTAAGCATTATTTTCTTTTCTCTTCGCAATAGCATCTTTTTTGAAACGGTGAAAGTTGCTTGCTAGATTAAAAAGACAAATTTCTCATTTTGAATCAAGTTGTAATATTTTAAAAACCACTGACAGCAACAAAGGTATTAAGAAATGTCAATTTTCAAAGTTTTCACGTTATCCAATTTTTTTTCTAAAATCTCAATAATAATTATTATTGAACACTGTTCGATGTTATATATAAAGCATCCTATTTTAATCTTCAAAATCATGTTAAAAATCAATATTTCCAAACGCAAATCATTTACTTCTTCGTAAACTGTTCTTTACATTATGGGATAACTTTGTAATAAACTATTCTTATATCTCCCCCTTTGGAACGCATAGTGATTTTAGACTCAACAAGAGAAACCGAACCGAAAGTTCTCTTATTTACACAAAGAGACAGCAAGAATACTTTAAACCGTAGGTTGAGGTCTAACATGACTGTAGAGCATTCCGTGCAGGGCCGACAACCCTTCCTTGTACAAAGAACATTGTACCCTTCTTGTCTTGAAATCTGCCCATAGACAGACGGCCTTGGTCTACCATGGGGCTGTTGCACCAATGAAGAAGAAGAAGACAGCCTGATTAATCCGTAAGCAGGAAAATCCTTTCATCAGGCTCAATGTGGAGGAGTGGACAATGCGAATTTCCAGATGCCACCCACGGAGGTCCTTTATCAAAACTGTGGTCGCCGATTGTCATGCAGTTTAATAGCCCCAGCAGCAATGTGCACCCTAGGTAACACAGAATCTGCTGGACATCCGTTATGCTAATTGTAGAATGATCTCAGAACAAAGTGATCGGAATTTGGAAAATATATATATAAATATGTTCAGTGATTTAAACAGTTAAAATTATATATACAAATACATCTCACCTAGGCCCCATTGATAGTACCTCATTAGTTACCGAATATTAACCAATGTGCCTTAGCTGGTAAATTCGGTGGCTCTGACAGTAGTCTTGCATTGGCAGTAGGACAGGTTTCTGTAATATCTCCTCTGAAATCTTCTACAAAGTGGCCAATTGGCTATCGCCCTGGCCTTTGCTACTACAGGTTTAATATTTCGTATCCTGGAGGTGGCAGGGATGTTTGTGAATGGTTCGGAAACCAAGTTATACATTAGGTCTAATTAGCCATTAGTGGGCACAAAATGACCGTAGAGCGACAAACCAAACCTCTGAAATCTCTCTCGGGAGTTGTTACTTTCTCTACGCCGTTCTGTGGGACGACGTTTACTCATCGACGCTTCCCTCTTTTAGTTAAATTGTAATTATATATTTGTTAGCCTTCTAGGCTAAATTTGATGAAAAACATTCTAGACCAGGGGTCTCCAAACTTTTCAGCCTTCGGGCCATATTGTTTACTCCAGTAAGTACCAAGGGCCAAAACCGTTTTAATTTTTCTGCCATTATGTATAATTTCTAGATTAGTCGCCGAATACATACTCTGAGCGAGCAGGTTTATGTTCGATTCAGGATATATACATTCTAAACATCGATATACATACATATGCGATACTCTTTATCCCAACATAACTACCGAGGATGTTCACTAGTTTATAATGTTAGTGGGATTCATTTCAATTATTTGTTAGTTATTCTGCTTAAATTAAATTTTCTGCGTATTATGCTTGCCATTAAGCTTTACCTAGCAATTAAATAAAACCGAGTTATTATCATTCTGTGTTAAAAAAAAATAAGCTATTCGCCGTCGAGGGCCGGATTGATGACACTGGCGGGCCGGATTTGGCCCGCGGGAGGTAGTTTGAGACCCCTGTTCCAGACCATCGAATTTAACTTCACCACCACGATATTAGAATATTTTCACCACACAGATATATAAGAGCTGTAAAAGGATTGAGCCTTGATTTATTTAATTTCTTAAATATTTATTAAAATAAACAAACTTTGGATAATTATGGCAATGTTTTAAAATTAAAAGACCACTAAAAATATAAAGATAATTTGTATTTTATATCAATCAATATTGTATCAATCAAAATAAAAAATTACTGCTCATAATCTTGAAGTAGTTTGAAAAAAAAAAAAAAAAAAAAAAATTGAGAAGCTTATAAACTAAAATTTACGTCTATCATTTACCATCTGCTTCATTTATTTTTATATGAATTGATGAATTTTATTATGTACACATTTTTTTTTTTTTTTTCCATTGGCAGATTATGAACAGTTACAGCAAAAACATACAACATACAACAACAACAAAATAATACAACAAATACAACAAAACATGCTGAAACAGAGTTCATTAATCTAATAATAATGCCAAGTTGCAGATCTATTAGCTACTAAAAAGTGTTACCAGGTGCACCAAAGGGAGGTAGATCTTCTGCACATCCATTATTATTATTATGTACACATTTACCACGAGAAAAATGTTTGTTCATTAATTTTTAATAATTTAAATTACCTGGGGATTCGAAAAGTTGCTTAAATTAGGCAAAAATAGTGAAAACGAAATGAAAAATAAGACATCTGAATATAGCAAGAATATCTATAATAAAAATTTAAACTTCATGTCATTTTATAGTAAACATATATATATATATATATATATATATATTGTTATAATCACTATAAAAGGGCCTGTTGGCCGAGTGACTGGCGGTCGGTGCCACAGGTTGCAAGTTCGAGTCCAGGTGGTGCTTGGATGTTTAGTGGTTCAGAATCCACTTTAAATCGTAGGTCTAATATGACTGTAGAGCAACCATACCATTTAAAAAAGCAGAAACATCTCATGTTTCGGAATCTGCCAGTAGGCAGACGTCCATGGCCCACCATACGGTTGTTGCGCCATTGAAGAAGAAGAATCACCATAAAAGCGTTAATAAAAGTTAATGGTAAATAAAGGTGAAATGATTTAATGCATCACTGCTTTCAAACATTATGATAATTAATGAAAGAAATAATTAAGGAAATTATTGGAAATCTTTTAGGTATTCTTTGCCACAATAACAAAAGAGACTTTTTTCCTCAAAAAAGTTATGTAATCGTTTACACTCTGATAAAACTAAAAATTAAATTAATTCTTTATTTCAATGCATTGTCCCCTCAAAATGATTAGAAATTTCATAACGATGCCATTGTTTCGATAAAAAGAGTTACGATCATAAATTTATGAAAATATGAATTGTAAAAGAAAAATCCAATAAATTATTCTGAATATATTACATAAACAGTATTATATCACAAGCATATTTTAATCTTCAGTAGCAACGCTATATTTTTAGCAAATTATCTTTCGAATTTCTTCTTTATGGAGATGTATTTTTGTGATAATATGATATGAAAATATATTTTTATTGGATTTAGGTTCTGATATTTTATCTCTTTAACTCCTTTTTTACGCAAAGTTTTTGCAAAGTTTTTAAATGTAGACGATCTCATTTATTCTTATTTAGTTCTTTTATATAAATTAAATTATACTTTTTTCTAATGAAATTTGTTCATCAATTTGTAATATTTTAATAGTTATTGAATTCTTGAATTAAAACAAAATAAGTTAAATAGTTTATTATTTTCTTAAATTATTTAACTAAAAGGACCTGATATTTATTATACATTATATTGAAAAAAATATTTATAACAAGTGTGATAAGAAAATATTTGCCATAATTGTTAAATTTCTTTTTAACACATTTTTTTTTTTTCACAATTTGCAAGACATTGATCGTATAAATAATAAATTGACAATTATTATCTATAATCTGTGCCGCTTTTTATTTATTTATTTATTCTTTCGGAAATTTTAAAATTGCGCAGCTTTTTCTTATATAACAATTTTTTTTTTTTTTTGTTCCTTTCATCGCTTTAAAACAGGACAATAACAATAATTTCACCAACTTATTTTTTTATTTTATTTTTTTTTTTTTATTCTTTTAATATTTTCAGAATGTGAAGTTTTATTTTTCAAGTATAACTATATCTGAATATAAAATTTGACACAAGACTATTTATTCTGATGTTCTATCAAACTAAATAAAGTTAAAATTATTTTTACAATTCATAAAATTTTTACGATCTATTAAACGTTTAAACTTTTGATATGTAGTATTCGTTTAAAGTATGCTTTTTATAACGAGACAACAACAACGATTAATAATTGTGGCAAAATTTTGAAGCAATTCGCTATATGTCATTTTTATGTATACTGGTTCAATTTGTATAATGTAAGGTATAAATTAATTTAAGCCCCTAAAATTTTTATAATTTCAATTTTAAAATTTATTTTCAATTCAATTATGAACTTTTTAGCATATCCTTAATAATAATAATAAGATAACAACTTAATAATGAAGTCAGTAAAAATATGAGAATTTATTTTTTAATGGAAACAAAATTGAAGATTGAATTTTAACTAAGACAAAAAAGACGAACATTAAAGGAATAATTTTGTTAATTTTCTTTTAAATTTAAAGGTCTAAATTTTTTTTATTATTACAAATTAATTTTAAAGATAGAGAAATTTTTTTTTGAATTATAATCCAATTAATTTTTGCAATAATTTTATTATAAAAACGAAAAAAATCAAATAGAAAAAAAATGAATATATGAAATAACTGAAGATGTAAACAAATCCAATCTTCAAAAAAAAAAAAAAAACTGACGATATTTTTTTTTTTTCGAAAGTATGTTATTAAAATAATGAGTAAAAAGAAGTTACATAATAAAAATAGTTTGTTAAATTACCCAAAAATGAGTAAAACTTTTATTTTGGTATTTTTTACTTTTACGCAATACAGACAGAAAAAAAGAGAAAGAAGATTTTCTACAATTCATTTATTGCAACATAATCATATATTTTTAAACATCATTTTAACAACCGGTTTTATTTGTACAGAAAGAAAAAAACTTTTACTATCTTAATGTTTTACATGAATTATAATACTAAGCGTAACTACTTTATTTTAAACATGACGGAAATTTCCATTAATATTTTTAAAATCTTCTCCAACTAAGTATTTTTAGAAATGAAAATGATGCATACTTTTAAAATTCCTTGTTTTATTAAAACGAATTTTTTCTATTATAAGTATAAAGTAGAAAAAAGAAATCATTGATTTTTTTTTTTAGTTTGTATAAAAGAGATGTTTAAAAGTTAATTTTAACTGAAATTCAAATACTTATATATTGTAGTTCATAAAATTAATTTTATGTGTTATATAAGTATATAGAGGCATGCAAAATTTAAATCCATAATAATAATAAATAATGCATTAAAGTTTCATTAAAAATTAATTTCAATTTATATTTTATCATAATTACTAATACATTGATTAAAATAGTTATTATGGTAAAATGATTGAATAAATCGAAGAATCTTCATTAAAAATTAATTTAACTGAAATTCAAATACATACATATAAAGTCCAATATAATTGTAGTTCATAAAATTAATTTTATATATTGCATAAATATGTCAGACGCTTGCAAAAAAATTAAATGCATAATAATAATAATCAATTAAAATTAATATTAAAATTAATCACAACAATTTCGTTATTTTATCGTAAGTACTAATTACTAATACATTGATTAAAATAGTTATTATGGTGAAATGATTGTATAAATCAGAGGATTCAAAATCGAATTCTAATTCTAAAATGATTATTAAAAAATAATTAAAACATAATTTAAGTACCAATTCCTAATATTTCCAACACTTTAAAACAGATTACAAAAAGAAAAATAATTTTACCTGTAAAAATTCTTTTTATTCGATTTTTTTCTCTCTTTTTTCAACTTCCGATACTTTCACTATATCATTGCGAATATGCCACCCTATTTTGTGAACCTGTTTTTCAAGCGAGAAATCATTCAGCATCATCTATCGTGCGAACAGAAAAGTAATTTAACTTTTTCTGAGAAAGAAACGATTTTGTTCTGACTTAAAAAGCGAAATGAAGTCGAGAGCAGTTATCCGCCAGAGCAAACGATACTTGTATATACTTTTCCTGGATTGGCAGGGATGGGATGACGCTCACAATTCCTATCCTCCATTTCTTTTTACGACACTTTTAGCTCTCTTTTATTCGTTTATATTATCGTGGCAAACAGGTCACAGAGATACCGTTGAATGGGAATGTACTACGATGAAAAAACTACAGATGTGTTTTTCTTAGAAATTGCTGCTGATTATATCATTGTAAGATAACAAAATTAACGGTTTATAATAATATCCAAATGAACAAAAAATATTTTAAAAGTTGATTCTCAGAAATTCATTTAAAAAAATAACAAAATTATTGTTTAAACAATAAATTGACATAAACAAAATTGAGGTAACTTAAATGTGTGTTTCATTTAAAAATTAAGGAAATAAAAAATAGTTGAAATATTTTATGGTAAAAAAAAAATTCATTTTTTTCAATGTATTGTAAATAAAATGTGTTTATTAAAAACAAAACTAATTAAACTTAAAGTTAAATATAAATGACTTTACTTCTAAATAATGACGCATTTTTTCCAAAAAATTAAACTTAAAGATGCTTATTTTTTTATTTTTAGTTTTTAAAGATAAGTTTTAAAATATTTTTTGAATATGATATTGTTTTTTAGCATTGTTTTGTTTTGTTTAGTCATTGTTTTGTAGCATGATCTTTGTAACGTAAGTAAAGGTTTTTAAAAAGAAATGGAAAAAAACATTATCTTCAGTTACTTTAGAATTTTTTTTATTTATATTATCTTGCAGATTGATTAGAATTTCTAACTCTTTATTGAACTGTCGTGATAATGTAAATTGTTAAGCTTATTTTATTAACTAATTATTTATAATAATATATATATATATTATATATATATATATATACTAGAAGAACCCAGCATACAGCGTTTTTGTCCTGCCAGATAAAAATGCATTGTAAAAATTACATATCGTGAATATATTCTTCATGTTTCTCAATACCTATATTCCGGCTACCCCGTTCCTATTTTCCATACTCGAATGTGTTGCAGAT
>BPLR01015601.1:0-30931 GCA_021605095.1 Caerostris extrusa
TGCAAACGTTTAAAATTGATCACTAGACTTAGGATTTGGTAAAATAAAACTAGTTAAAATGTATTTTTTATAGTGAATTCACATTAGTTCATTTTCTTAACCCCTCAACTAGTTCTATTTTTTAAAAATATTGCAAACATCTCAAAATCATTTTCATTTTCATTTTGTTTCAATTTACCGTAGATACATTTCATGATATTTTTTAAGCAGGCAAACGTTTAAAATTGATCACTAGACTTAGGATTTTAAAATAAACTAGTTAAAATGTATTTTTATAGTGAATTCACATTAGTTCATTTTCTTAACCTCAACTAGTTCTATTTTTTTAAAAATATTGCAAACATCTCAAAATCATTTTCATTTTCATTTTGTTTCAATTTACCGTAGATACATTTCGCGATATTTTTTTTAGCATGCAAACGTTTAAAATTGATCACTAGATTCTTAGGATTTGGTAAAATAAACTAGTTAAAATGTATTTTTTTATAGTGAATTCACATTAGTTCATTTTCTTAACCTTCAACTAGTTCTATTTTTTAAAAATATTGTAAATATCTCAAAAATCATTTTCATTTTCATTTTGTTTCAATTTAACAAATACATTTCATGATATTTTTTTTAGTATGCAAACGTTTAAAATTGATCACTAGACTTAGATTTGGTAAAATAAACTAGTTAAAATGTATTTTTTTATAGTGAATTCACATTAATTCATTTTCTTAACCTTCAACTAGTTCTATTTTTTTTAAAAATATTGTAAATATCTCAAAATCATTTTCATTTTCATTTTGTTTCAATTTACTGTAGATACATTTCGCGATATTTTTTTAGTATGCAAAACGTTTAAAATTGATCACTAGACTTAGGATTTGGTAAAATAAACTAGTTAAATGTATTTTTTATAGTGAATTCACATTAGTTCATTTTCTTAACCTTCAACTAGTTCTATTTTTAAAAATATTGTAAATATCTCAAAAATCATTTTCATTTTCATTTTGTTTCAATTTACCGTAGATACATTTCGCGATATTTTTTTTAGCATGCAAACGTTTAAAATTGATCACTAGACTTAGGGATTTGGTAAAATAAACTAGTTAAAATGTATTTTTTTATAGTGAATTCACATTAGTTCATTTTCTTAACCTTCAACTAGTTCTATTTTTTTTAAAAATATTGTAAATATCTCAAAAATCATTTTCATTTTCATTTTGTTTCAATTTACCGTAGATACATTTCAGTGATATTTTTTTAGTATGCAAACGTTTAAAATTGATCACTAGATTTAGGGATTTGGTAAAATAAACTAGTTAAAATGTATTTTTTATAGTGAATTCACATTAATTCATTTTCTTAACCTTCAACTAGTTCTATTTTTTTAAAAATATTGTAAATATCTCAAAATCATTTTCATTTTTCATTTTGTTTCAATTTACCGTAGATACATTTCGCGATATTTTTTTTAGTATGCAAACGTTTAAAATTGATCACTAGACTTAGGGATTTGGTAAAATAAACTAGTTAAAATGTATTTTTTATAGTGAATTCACATTAGTTCATTTTCTTAACCTTCAACTAGTTCTATTTTTTAAAAATATTGTAAATATCTCAAAAATCATTTTCATTTTCATTTTGTTTCAATTTACCGTAGATACATTTCGCGATATTTTTTAGTATGCAAACGTTTAAAATTGATCACTAGACTTAGGGGATTTGGTAAAATAAACTAGTTAAAATGTATTTTTTTATAGTGAATTCACATTAATTCATTTTCTTAACCTTCAACTAGTTCTATTTTTTTTTAAAAATATTGTAAATATCTCAAAAATCATTTTCATTTTCATTTTGTTTCAATTTACCGTAGATACATTTTTTTTTTTTTTTTTAGTATGCAAACGTTTTAAAATTGATCACCAGATTTAGGATTTGGTAAAATAAACTAGTTAAAATGTATTTTTTTATAGTGAATTCACATTAGTTCATTTTCTTAACCTTCAACTAGTTCTATTTTTTTAAAAATATTGCAAATATCTCAAAAATCCTTTTCATTTTCATTTTGTTTCAATTTACCGTAGATACATTTCATGATATTTTTTTAGTATGCAAACGTTTAAAATTGATCACTAGACTTATGATTTGGTAAAATAAACTAGTTAAAATGTATTTTTTTATAGTGAATTCACATTAGTTCATTTTTCTTAACCTTCAACTAGTTCTATTTTTTTAAAAATATTGTAAATATCTCAAAAATCATTTTCATTTTCATTTTGTTTCCAATTTACCGTAGATACATTTCTAAGCGATATTTTTTTTAGTATGCAAACGTTTAAAATTGATCACTTGACTTAGATTTGGTAAAATAAACTAGTTAAAATGTATTTTTTATAGTGAATTCACATTAGTTCATTTCTTAACCCTCAACTAGTTCTATTTTTAAAAATATTGCAAACATCTCAAAAATCATTTTCATTTTCATTTTGTTTCAATTTACCAGATACATTTCATGATATTTTTTTTTTAGCATGCAAACGTTTAAAATTGATCACTAGACTTAGGATTTGGTAAAATAAACTAGTTAAAATGTATTTTTTTATAGTGAATTCACATTAGTTCATTTTTCTTAACCTTCAACTAGTTCTATTTTTTTTAAAAATATTGTAAATATCTCAAAATCATTTTCATTTTCATTTTGTTTCAATTTACCGTAGATACATTTCGCGATATTTTTAGTATGCAAACGTTTAAAATTGATCACTAGACTTAGGATTTGGTAAAATAAACTAGTTAAATGTATTTTTTATAGTGAATTCACATTAATTCATTTTCTTAACCTTCAACTAGTTCTATTTTTTAAAAATATTGTAAATATCTCAAAAATCATTTTCATTTTCATTTTGTTTCAATTTACCGCAGATACATTTCAGCGATATTTTTTTTAGTATGCAAACTTTTAAAATTGATCACTAGACTTAGGATTGGGTAAAAATAAACTAGTTAAAATGTATTTTTTATAGTGAATTCACATTAATTCATTTTCTTAACCTTCAACTAGTTCTATTTTTTTTTAAAAATATTGTAAATATCTCAAAATCATTTTCATTTTCATTTTGTTTCAATTTACCGTAGATACATTTCGCGATATTTTTTTTTTAGTATGCAAACGTTTAAAATTGATCACTAGACTTAGGATTTGGTAAAATAAACTAGTTAAAATGTATTTTTTATAGTGAATTCACATTAGTTCATTTTCTTAACCTTCAACTAGTTCTATTTTTTAAAAATATTGTAAATATCTCAAAAATCATTTTCATTTTCATTTTGTTTCAATTTACCGTAGATACATTTCGCGATATTTTTTTTAGTATGCAAACGTTTAAAATTGATCACTAGACTTAGGATTTGGTAAAATAAACTAGTTAAAATGTATTTTTATAGTGAATTCACATTAGTTCATTTTCTTAACCTTCAACTAGTTCTATTTTTTTTAAAATATTGTAAATATCTCAAAAAATCATTTTCATTTTCATTTTGTTTCAATTTACCGTAGATACATTTCGCGATATTTTTTTTAGTATGCAAACGTTTAAAATTGATCACTAGACTTAGGATTTGGTAAAATAAACTAGTTAAAATGTATTTTTATAGTGAATTCACATTAATTCATTTTCTTAACCTTCAACTAGTTCTATTTTTTAAAAATATTGTAAATATCTCAAAAATCATTTTCATTTTCATTTTGTTTCAATTTACCGTAGATACATTTCGCGATATTTTTTTAGTATGCAAACGTTTAAAATTGATCACTAGACTTAGGATTTGGTAAAATAAACTAGTTAAAATGTATTTTTTTATAGTGAATTCACATTAATTCATTTTCTTAACCTTCAACTAGTTCTATTTTTTTTTAAAAATATTGTAAATATCTCAAAATCATTTTCATTTTCATTTTGTTTTTTCTGATACATTTCGCGATATTTTTTTTTTAGTATGCAAACGTTTAAAATTTCATTGTACTTAGGATTTGGTAAAATAAAAAATGTTAAAATTTTTTTTTATAGTGAAGTTATTATTTACTGTTCATTTTCTGAACTAAGACTAGTCTATTTTTTAAAAATATGCCTAAATTCTCAAAAATCATTTTCAATTAAAATCTTTGTTTACACTGTAGATACAAAAGTCATGGGATATTTTTTTAGTATGCAAACGTTTAAAATTGATCACTAGACGTGGCATGGACTAAAATAAACTAGTTAAAAGTCTTCTTTTATAGTGAATTCACATTAGTTCATTTTCTTAACCTTCAACTAGTTCTATTTTTTAAAAATATTGTAAATATCCCAAAATCAGTTTCATTTTCATTTTGTTTCAATTCATTCGTAGATAATTTCGCGAATGTTTTTAAACCAAACGTTTAAAAATTGATCACTGACTTAGGCATTTGGTAAAATAAACCATAAAAATGTATCGTTTTTATAGTGAAGTCACATTAATTCAAGTAACCTTCAACTAGTTCTATTTTTTTTAAAAATATTGTAAATATCTCAAAAGAGGACCATTTTCATTGAAAAAACAGTTTCAATTTTACCACCAGATACATTTGCTGACATTTTTGGGTCCATGGCAAACGTTTAAAATTGATCACTACCATCAGCTTTTAAAAATAAACTAGTTAAAATGTATATTTTTATAGCTGAATTCACATTAATTCATTTTCTTAACCTTCAACTAGTTCTATTTTTTAAAAATATTGTAAATATCTCAAAAATCATTTTCATTTTCATTTTGTTTCAGTGTTACCGTAGATACATTTACGATATTTTTTTTTAGTATGCAAACGTTTAAAATTGATCACTAGACTTAGGATTTGGTAAAATAAACTAGTTAAAATGTATTTTTTTTTATAGTGAATTCACATTAGTTCATTTTCTTAACCCTCAACTAGTTCTATTTTTTTAAAAATATTGCAAACATCTCAAAAATCATTTTCCTTTTCATTTTGTTTTCTGTCCTGCAGAAGTCTTGTACTTACACAGCCTTCATAGACATTATATTTTAATTGTATTAATGATAGAAAAATGTTGACAAAAATTTTATGAATTTCTAACTAGTGCAAGTTACTATTTACTGAATTACATATTAGTGAACTAAGACTAGTCTTTAAAAAGCATGCATATTTCACGTTCGCTTATCAATGTAAAATCTCTAGGTATACAACTAATAAAGAATAGTATATAATATTGATAGCAATGATTATTAGTTTCGATAAATGTTATCTAGTGGAAAATATATTTTGATAGGGATTTCGCAAAAATTTGCTCCCCTTTAACAAACTTTTACATTAAAATTTTTTCATCCGAAAACTTACTTTTTTTCCTTGTTTATACATATGTGAAGAATTCTGCTTTAATATAAATTTATGTACATACAATATTGAATCATATTTACCGTAGATTCATCTCATAAATTCATGTGTTGATAAATATTTAAAAATCTTGCTAGAAATGGTTATGTCATCCAAACTTTTTTATTATTTTCAAAGATAACGCTCTATAATCCTAAAAAAAATTTGTAGGGAAGCTAAAAAGCGAGAAGTAGTCAACAAAGAAGAAATTAAAATGTACATCCTTATTTACAACAAACGTGTTATTAAAAATAATTATATTACATTATCATATATTTATTAAATACACTATTTTTAAGTATATAAAAAAAAAAAAAAAGATATTTATTTTCAAAAAGAAACTGTAAAAGATTTTGTTATATTTATGAATAAAAATTTTTATTTTTCGTATGTAGTATGTATTTTTTGTTTTCTGATAAATGAGCGTACACATAAAAATAATTTAATTATTCTTGTAACCGTGCTTCCTTCTACACATTGGCAAGAGTACTTTGGTGTTCAGGAGAAATGGTCAGTTGATTATTTCATTTTTTGGAAAGTGGTACATTTCCTTGAGGGACCTGATGGCCTAATCGAGTCCCGACGGTGCCATGGATGTTTGCAGTGGTTCAAAATCCACTTTAGCCGTAGATCCCTATCTAATATGATGTAGATCTTTGGGCATAGGGCTGACGACCCTATCTCGTCAAGAGAGATCATCTCCTGTCTCGAAATCTTCCTGCAGGAGACGTCCCTGGCTGATTATGGGACTGCTAATAAAGAAGAAGAAGGTACATTTCCTTGAAGCACATTTACACAAAAATTTAATAACACTATTTGGAAATCTTTTTTAAGAATATACTCTTTTGCTTTGCATTTTGAAATCAGTTTTAGATGTTTTAATTGGTATTATGAACAGGCATGTTGAAAAGGATATAATTTTGTTGGTGATAAATCATTTACTTTTGGACATACAAAGTCATTCAAATTCAAAATATCTTTACACGTTAAAAAAATCTAAAAAGAATTTTTTCTAATCCTTTTACATAAATATAGGGAAACATTTCCATGATAATCGTCAAAGCACTGCGTAACTTTTCATAATTTAATTCATCATCGTCCCATTTTATTTTAAGCAGCTGTTTTCCTCACGCTCACGTATTTTGTTCTTTGTATTCATTCCAGTCATGATAGCCAACAAATAGAGGGTTAAAAAGTGTGGGTGTAAAAACGTATTTCTCACGTTCTAGACGTTATTCGCGACCACGATGTTGGCATTAGTATGACTCATATTGTAATTCGTGCCGTTTAAATCAATTTTCCCCAAGATTCGTATCACCAGGGTCGGATTTTCCTGTAGGCTAACTAGGCTTCAGCCTAGGGCCTCAAGATCGAGGAGGGCCTAAATTCAAATTGTTAGCAAAATTAGAATTATATTATTTTAAAAACAATAAACACTAAAACACTTAATCTAAAATAAGGAGAAATTCTACACATATGACTAATAAACAAACATAAAAATGTATTGGTTTAGATCAACGTGTTCGGTTCATTGGGTCTGTTCGTTTGTATATACTAGATTTCACCAAAGTACATTTTTATACGTTCACTGATTTCTATGGAAAATATTGACGTGCCTTATGCTACTAAGCTCTGGTTTGTTCTTGCATAAATAAAGTGCAGATTTGTGTAGATTGGAACAGACTTATTGATATCCCGACATTCGGTTATATTCGTATTACTTCGATAATATGAAGTACATGTTAATGTTATTGGAAAAGACTCTTATTTTAGGATTGCTTACACGATCCTTTGACTCTCCCTTTTGAGTTTAGTAGGTTCAATACTTTAGTGAAGAGCTTATAGACTATTGAAAAATTCAAGTTGCCTTCCCAATGTGGAATCAATCTTACGGCTGTTTCTCAGTTTAATAGTCACTAATTGTACTGGGAAAGGTCATTTTCAAGACTTAAAATATCAAAAATCAACAAAGAAGCAGAATGACCCAGACGAGGTTGTCTTCATTAAGTATCTTGTACATCGAAAATTAAATCTTCAGAAAAATAGATTTTGATGAACTAATAGAAAAATTCTGTGTGAAAGTTTAGAAAGAAATTCTTCTTATCTATTATTTCGTTTTAAATGTATACTTGGATTGAATCAGTTATTAAATAAAATAACTTTTAACATAAAATTTAACATGATATACAATTTGGTATTTTCTTTTTTTTGCGATCTGGATTTTGTTTGAATAAAAGTTCCATTTTTTGGCTTAGTTTAAAACTTAAAATTCTCAATAATTCATACTTAAACTTTAAATGCGAATTATTATGAAATAAATTTATCTGAATTGAATTTGCTTTAATCTTCAATGTATTGAATATATTTAATTTAATTTGATAGAAAATATTATAATTTTTGTTACATATTTTATTTTCGTTGTCAAAGAATTTTTATTATTTGAATTTTGTTTCTTTTGTAAATGTTGTGTGTTATGTGTGATTAGTCATTGTTATAAGTACTATATATAGTGCTAAGTGTTCTCGACTTTTTTTATTTATTTATTAACCGTGCCACATTTTTTTATAAAGATTAGTACCCATCACAACATGTTTCATTTAACATATTGATATATATTACAGTAATGATGCATTTTATTATCTCTCACGTAGTTTACAAACTTAAAAATGGGAGGTGAAAGGGTCTCATAAGTGGAATAGCATAGGGCCTCTTTTCATCTAAACCGGCCCTGCGTATCACAGAAGATTTGTTGTATGGTAGTGCCATCTGTCGATTGTTAGAAAAGTTAGAGAGGTAAACTATTAGACAGTGCGAATGATCATTTATCGTCAATGTTGATATCATTATACATTATCCACGAAGATACACATAAAACAACACGGTGAGGATATTATATATATATATGTAAGGATGTAATTGATTAGTACGATATTAGATGAGTGATTAGAGTAAATCTATTTACATCGTAAACCCACAAAAATCTACATCAGGAATTATGGTCTGGTAAGCAATGTCCTTTGACAACAGTATGACCTCCCTGTCATACCACATACCATCACAGCAAATTTGTCCATCAGACTGGTGATTGAACCTGATGTGCTGCAGTAGAATTTCAGAGAGTAATTTCTAACAGGATAACTCTAGTTCCCATACCACTGCTATCACCCAACTCGCACTATAGAGTTTCAACATGTAGCCTTGTCCATCTTTTACTACCATGGAGCAAGTATGGGACATTATTTAACGATAAATCCAGCATCTTTCGAACGAAAATTTTTTATACAGTCATTGTTAATGATGAATGGATTTGAATAAAAAAATAAATAAATAAATGGGAGAGAATAAAATATTTAAAACTCTATAATTAGGAAAAAGTGGTGCACTTTGCTCTTTTCTAACATTTTTCTATTCTTAGACGATGGGAAGTTGAAAAGGATAATTTAACCCACCATGTAATTGAATTTTGGGTTTGAACGATTTTCTATAACAAACTAATTTTGGAATAATTACTGTAGAACGATATGATTGTGTCAAATAAGGAAATATATAAAGAAAAATATTATTCTTGTTACGTAGTCATAAGAAAAACAACTATAATAATGTAAGAAAAAATGGTAAAAATGCGTTATGCACTTGCTTTATAAATGTTTCGCCACGTTACTCTAAAAATCGTCATTTGTTATTCATTTCTTCGTAATACTACCATGATTAGAATAATTATCTTTGTAATGTCTTCCAATTATTCTTAAATTACTATTCACCAATTGTGACATCAATTGTTGAAAATAAAATTTTTCAAATAATTTTTGTTTCCCATGTCTAAATAAACACAACCATTTTATTGTTATCAATTTAATAGAAATCTAGTAACAGAAATATATAAATTAATAGAAATCATAATCATTAATATAAATTAATAGAAATCATAAATTGTAAATTTCTATTTTTGATAAGAAATATCATATTTAAATGTCGTTAATATTGTAATTTATTATTGTAATGCCTTTCAATTACTCTTAAATTATTATTGAGCAATTGTGAAATCAATTGTTGAAAATAAAAATTTTCATTTAATTTTTTTTTTCATGTATAAATAAACACAATGATTTTATAATTATCAACATAATAGAAATCGCATATATAAATTAATAGAAATCATAAATTGTAAATTTCAAATTTTCAAATATATTATATTTAAATCATTTTTTCCCAATATATATTTTTAAGAAAACTTATACAAATAGGAAAAATAAACAATGCAATTATATAATATTTGAATAAAATAAAATGAAAAATTAAGTAAAACAAGCAATCTTTATTTACAATAAGATTTTGCTGCATAATCCACTTCATTCCCAGTTAGTTACATTTTTTTACAATAGATGGCAGCACAATACAGTTTATCGCCGAAGCAAATAATTTACCGGATGTTCCAAATTATCGAGAATCTTTAAATGATGCAATTTCAGGTTGGCTCGAAGTTAAATATATTCTCGCCAAATTTTTTTTTTTTTTTTCATAGATTTGAAGGTAGAGGCAATTCATTAATTTGTTCAAGCTTCCAATGAGCCGAGCACATGGTACAAGTTTGTAGGAGTTAAGTCTTGATAGAACATTTTCTGAAAGACGATGGGGTATGTCATAACATCGAATGAATTTCTTGCCACGTTTCAGAGATTGTTTTTAAAAGAATGTTCTGGATACCAGAAATATAAAAATGATGCAAAGCGGATGAAGAACTAAAATACTCCATGTGCTTCGATTTGAAACTGAAAAAGAAATAAACATGCAAATTTTAATACCAGAATATTAAAATTTAATTGATCAAAAATTAAATTAATTGATCTAATTAAATTTAATTAACATATATTTAATTGAATCTCTGAACTAATAAAAAAACTAATAAAAAAACTAATAAAAAAAAACAAATTATTTGAACAATTAGGAATTTGAAAACAAATAATTATGATAATCATAAATAAATCAGAAGAGTTTAACCATAAATAACTAATCTAAGAATCACAATGAACAAAAAATTGAATTTTAAGAACAAAATTCTTTTCGATCAATAGTTTAATTAATAAATCAATTTAATTGATCGATTAATTGATAAATTAATTGATCTAATTAAATTTAATGAATATATATTTAATTGAATCTCTGAACTAATAAAAAACTAATAAAAAAACTAATAAAAACTAATAAGACTAACTAAAAAAAAACAAATTATTTGAACAATTAGGAATTTGAAAACAAATAATTATGATAATCATAAATAAATCAGAAGAGTTTAACCATAAATAACTAATCTAAGAATCACAATGAACAAAAATTGAATTTTAAGAATAAAATTTTTTTGATCAATAGTTTAATTAATAAATCAATTTAATTGATCGATTAATTGATAAATTTGTTGATCTAATTAAATTTAATTAATATATATTTAATTGAATCTCAAGTATTTAAAAAAATAAATCGTTTAAACAATCCTGAATTTGAAAACAAATAATTACGATAATCATAAATAAATAAGAGTTGAACTGTAATTTAAGAATCAGAATGAATAAAAAATTGAATTTTAAGAACAAAAAAATATTTTTTCGATAACTTTGCAGATATTTTAGACTTGTTAAATGTTTGTATAAAAATATCACTTTTAATATTAAAGTTTTCTATTACAAATTTGTATCCAAGTCCATAATTACATACAGTCATAATAATTTGTGGTTTGGTTTTTTTTTGCTCTATAGTCGTTTTGTGCACACGGGGGGCTAAACAGACCGGGATCTACAATTTAGAGTACTCAGTACACTCACAACTTTTATCAGTTTAACATGTTCTGTTTCACAAATAAAAATTAAAAGATTTTTTCTCCATGTTCATTTTTTTCTTCACTTACATGTTTTGAAAATGCTAAGACTTTTTCTATGAAGTTGAGGCAGACGTTTACAATTTTTTTATGCATGTTCTTTATTATGAATGTGATAAAACTGAATTAGCATTGAGATTTTTAGTATTTTTTTTCGTTAATAGAATTATATAAAGAAGCATTATTTTTCATCATTTTTTACTATATATCATAGTAAAACATTTATAATAAATTCTAATCTCACATGCACCTAAATATCCATCCATAGAATTGTGTAATATAGTTTAGTAAGTGTAATACAAAATCAAGTAAAAATGTGTATATTTAAAAACGCTTTAGGTAATTTAAAAAAAAAATTAAATTAAAATTAAATTTGATATTTTAATTAAATGTGCAGTTTGAAATGTTTTTATTTCAAAATGTGTATTTAAAAGAATTATTGAAAAGCAAAAAAAACTCACAACTATTATGATTATTCTAAAAATAATTTTTTTTTTTTTTTGAAAATGTAATGTAATGTACTCTACGTAATGTACCTTAAATGTACCTGAGCTTATGTTAAAGTCGACGTGTAAGTCTGACTTTTGCTGTTCAGCTAAAATGGGCATTTTTTTTTTTTTTACCATTTTTGACTATATATCACAGTAAAACGTTTATAATAAATGAAATCTTATATACACCTAAAGATCCGCTCATAAAATTGTGTAATATAATTTAGTAAGTGTAAAAAAATCAAGTAAAAATGTGTATATTTAAAAACGCTTTAGGCAATTTAAAAAAAAAAAAATAAAATTAAAATTAAATTTGATATTTTAATTAAATGTGCAGTTTGAAATGTTTTTATTTCAAAATGTGTATTTAAAAGAATTATTGAAAAGCAAAAACTCACAACTTTTATCATTATTCTAAATATAATTTTTTTTTTTTTTTTTAAAATGTAATGTAATGTACTCTACGTAATGTACCTTAAATGTACCTGAGCTTATGTTAAAGTCGACGTGTAAGTCTGACTTTTTGCTGTTCAGCTAAAATGGGCATTTTTTTTTTTTTTTTTTTTACCATTTTTGACTATATATCACAGTAAAACGTTTATAATAAATGAAATCTTATATACACCTAAAGATCCGCCCATAAAATTGTGTAATATAATTTAGTAAGTGTAAAAAATCAAGTAAAAAATGTGAATATTTAAAAACGTTTCAGACAATTCAAAAAATTAAAAATTATAATTTTTTTTTTATATTTTAAGTTTATGTGCAGTTTGTCATGTTTTTTTTTTCTTTTCTTTTTTTTTTTTTTCCAGAATGTGTTTTTAAATATTGAACAGCAATGCACTCACAACTTTTATCATTATTCTAAAAATAAATTTTTTTTTTGAGAAGGCAAGGAATTGCCATAAATAACGCAAAAGTGTTTATGCCATTTTGTACCTGAGCTTATGTTAAGGTCGACGTGCAAGTCTGACTTCTGCTGTTCGGCTAATATGGCCTCTAGTGGTTCACTGGTCATCCTCTTCACCTCCGACAAAGTGGCCGTGCAGCGAAGCCGCATTTCCTGTTTCTGGAAATGCCTCTGCTTCACAACGAATTTCAGACCCAGCACAGGAGATTCTTCCCATTATGGAACACTATAGCTTTCCTGGGTACCAAATAATCATGACGAACCTGAAAAAAAATGACCATCAGTACATTTAATCATACAAAAAGATCAGATTTTTTAGACACAGTTTTTGTTCCAGAGCAAAATAGTTTTGGTGTACTAAAATCGAAAATGGGAATTGTTAAAATTATGACTAATAAGTTTTTATTTTGTTTATTTATTTTTTATGTTAGAAATTCAACTATAAACAGTAATTTATAGTAACAGTAATTTTAATTTCGGATCACACACTAGAATTAATACTGTAATCCTCAAAGTCATAGTCAGAACTTTCGAGATCACCCTGAAAATAAACAATAGATTAATTGTAAGACGTACGATGTCCGGAATGATGTACAAGTAGCTGCTTGTGTTTACCTTAGACTATTACAAGAAAGCCAAAGCACTCATTTTAGTCCCAACTTAAAATTAATTTTATGTCATTGCTGTTATTATTATATATGCCGTCACGTTTATTCATTTTGAAACAAATAAAGGTAAGTAAAAACAAGAAGTTTCTAACAAGCAGCTACTTGCTCATCAAACACACAAATACACAACTACTCGTTCAAACACACAACTAATTCAAGCACACAATTACGTGTTCATCTTTTGGATACTGATGGAAATAGATTCTAATGTCTGCGCAACAAAAGAATGTTGATGCACGATGTCCGGAATGAACACGTGTTTACTTTAGATTAATACAAGAAAGCTAAAACACTAAATTTAGTCCAGAATTAAAAATTAATTTTATGTCATTGCTGTTATTATTAAATATGTCATCACTTTTATTCATTTTGAAACAAATAATGGAAAGTAAAAACAAGCGGTCTTTAATAAACAGCTACTTGTTCATTAAATACACAGCTACTCGTTCAAATACACAGCTACTTGTTCATCTTTTGGATATTGATGGACACAGAGTCAATCAATATGTAATTCATTGATGAGTTTAAAATATTCATTAAAATCATGTTCTCTTTACTGGATTTAATGAATAAAGAATTATGGTTATATACACTTTCGTCTTGCCGTAAAACAATAGAATAACTGTCGTCAGACGTACGGTATAGGGAATGAACACATGTTTACCTTAGATTAATGAATGCCAAAAACACTCATTTTAGTTCAGAATTAAAAATTAACTTTATCACGCGTTAACGATAATCTGAAAAGACACGAATATAAAAATACGAACATGTTCAGAATAATCCATTTAAAGAGTTTAACAAAAGTTTAAAATTAATTTTAGATTGAATAATAATAATAATAATTAAAAAACTGTAATCTACTCATGAATTTAAAATATTAATGTAAAATCACGTTCTTTGCTGGGATTTAATGAATAAAGAAAGAACATGGTTTTTCGTCTTGCCGTAAATCTATTATTATTTTTAATAACCCCAATCAATTCTTGAAGCAGAAATCAGTCGTGATATTAAAAATCAATTAAGTTCATTAACATAAGAAATTTTAGAATTCGCAACAAAAACTGTTGCATTGTCAAAGTTTTCTGTTAATAAACATCTAAGCATCATTCACTTAGTATTCTTCTTTATTTTATTACCAATTTGTGTTCAGCTGCAAATTGTGCTTCCTTCCATTGGGGTCTCACGAAAATGCCTAAAACCATTAACTCTCCAGGAATTTTCTTGTTGTTGATCTGGTCCTCGATTCTGATCCCCGATATCGTCTAGCTATTAGATCAAATCCATAAGTCCATAAATCTCAAAAAAGTCCAAGTATAGTAGAGGTTCAGAAAAAACCTCGCCCAATGTAAAATGAAGACAGTTTAAAATATAAGCGGGTGATGCTTGAACAGTCCTACACTTGGTGCAGGTCCCAAAAATACTCTAACCTTGTTCATAGGTGAGACTCCTCAAGTGTCCACTGGCAAAATGTGATAAGAAAGTTTATTGGCTTCTATGATCCCCCCCAAAAGCTGGGCATTACCAGGGCGATCTCTCGAGTACCAGTCATGTGTTGAAAGGACATTTCAGAGATTCTCAATTGTCTTCCTAAACTCGGAGAACAACTCGCTATAAGTGCGAAGCATATCGGTCTGGTATCATATAGGTCTGAGAAGTCCCCGAAAAAGCAACCTTTGTTCGAGAATCCGCAATCTTGTTGTCACTAATGCCGACATGTGAAGGAATCCATTGAGATGTGCACCTCGAAATTAACTGAAAGTCTAAAAAGCAATTTCAGGATGGAAATGCCATCCCTGTCTCCAACGTTTATCAAGTTATTTAGATGTTGAACTGAGAATTGGCTGTCAATAAGAGTCCATATATCCCCAAAATCAGGGTCAACAATATTCTCAACATAACAGGGGGGCCGAAAAGTTCGTAGGCTGACGCATAGTTGGCGCTACTAGTATTAAATCCATATGCTTTTTAGTTAGCCCTAACCTTCAAAAGACACGTGTATAAATTGGACAGCTGTTGCACTATTAGTATGTGAGTTATAGCATTTTCAGTGAAGCAACTTTTGTTAGTTTGAAAAAATGGATAAAAAGGAATTTCGTGTGTTTAATGAAGCATTGCTTTTTGGGGCAAAAAAAAAAAAAAATACTATTGAAGCCAAGGCTTGGCTTGATATACATTATTCGGACTTTGCACCAGGAAAATCAACCGTAGAGAAGGGGTTTCCTAAATTTAAACGAGGCGAAATGAGCACAGAGGACGATGCACGCAGTGGACGCCCAAAGAGGCTGTTACCGACGAAAACATCAAAAAAGTCCACAAAACAATTTCTGATAACCGTAAAGTGAAGTGGATTGAGATAGCTGAGACCTTAAAGATATCAAAGGAATGTGTTGGACATATCGTGAATGAATATTTGGATATGCGAAAGCTTTGTTCAAAGTGGGTGCCGTGCGAGGTCACAATCCACCCAAAACAACAACGAATTGATGATTCTAAGCAGTCTTTGGAGCTGTTCAATCGTAATAAACCCGAATTTTTGCGTCGACAGTCAATCGAGTGGACTGCACGTGATAAACACTAAAAATGCTATAACTTCACAAAAAATGCTATAACTTCACTAAAAATGCTATAACTCATATACTAATAGTGCAACAGCTGTCAAATTTATACACTTTTTTTTTTTAAGGTTACGGCTAACTAAAAATCATATGGATTTAATACTAGTAGCGCCAGTTAGCCTACGAACTTTTCAGCTCACCTGTTAAATAATTTATAATGAATCAATTTGGGATTGTTCTCATTCATTCAGTACTTTTATAAACTGCTTAATTAGATTGAATAAACAAAAAAGATAAATATAAAAGAAAATACTGAACAATAAGTTTAATAAGAGTGGTTCTTAAGTAGTATACTCATTTACGAGGTTGAAAAGGAATAATTTAGTTGAAATATTAGGCTCTTTGGGATTGTTTTCATGTCCCGTTTTTTATTCTTGATATTTTCTTTTCTTAATAGTGCTGGTTATACTTTGGGTGTTCTATCATCTTAATTAGTAGGCTAAGGTATTATCTTAATTAGTTAATCCAGTTTAAATGAATAACTATTTTCATATACGAGACAAAAATAAGTCATTGTATATTAGGGAATTATTATCTAACACCAAAGGAAAAGTCTGGGAAACAATCAGAGATGACTGAAATATTTTAGTGGTGGCACTCGCAAAGAGGTTGTTGCCAATTTTAGATTAAGAACAGGACACGTCTGCCTGGGTAAACATCTGGTCAAAATAGGGATTGTGAACTCTGGTATATGTGTTTTATGTAAGACAGAGAAAATGAATAAGACCCATCTACTTGTTTGCTCGGGACTGGACTCTAACTTGCAACAGAATGGGGATTTGTGTACTCTTTACTGGAGGACCAGAGAAAACATGTCCTGATCACACGATCTTTTATTATCGTACTTCGAGCTTTTTAAATTTTTATCCTTAGAACTTTTAACTTGTTTTTAACGGTTTTTAAGGCGTTTTGGTCGTTTTTGTTAATAATGTCTGGTGTTTTTCCTTTGTAATTTTGATTTTTTTTAAGGGTTTATATTCCCTTCTTGTTTCTACGGTAAGTGGCTAACTTTGTATGGATTGCGTTCCGATAAAATAGGTAACATAACATTTTTCATATCTGTAATATTGCCAGTTTTCCAATTAAAATGAGGTTAAGATTGCAATATGTTGTTTTCAAAAAGTTCATTCAATTTTTCTTTCTGTTCACTTTTTGAATAAATAATTGCTTGTATTTGTAATGATTGCTTATAGGAATGTTTTATTAACAATAGCCTAAATATTAAATGCAGTTAATTCAAATTAAAAAAATCTAGTAACCATGCTAAGTATAGACATAAGTATAAAAGACACATAACAATACTACTTGACCAATGCTGACAACTATAGTTGATCAATTTTTACCTCTTTGTCGTTAATGTACCAATGCAATTCAGCTGGAGGTTGAGATCTTGCAGCTGTACAGTTTATGTCCACTACGTCTCCTACACTATATACATGTTTTCCACCATCTATAGTAGGGCCATCCTTCTGTTGATCTAACGAGCAAGAAAATTTCATCATTAAAAAAATTTATATATTTAAAAAAAACTACAAGTCTTTTATGAAAAGGACTATAAAGTCCACACAATTGTTTAATACCGATGATGTTTTGTATTGCAAACTAAAAATTACGTATATCTTGCGGTACAAGATTTATTGCAAGAACGCGATGGCTATGTTAAAATGATTAAGTTAAAATTTTAAATCTACATAAATGAAGGACGCAATGGCCAGGTTGAAAGGATTAAGTTAAAGTTTTAAATCTATATAATTAAAAAGCAATGAAAAACACAATGTCCAGGCTAAAATTATTAGATTAAAGTTTTAAATATACATAATTAAAAAGAACGAAGAACGCAATGACCAGATTAAAATGATTAGGTTAAAGTTATTCTACATAATTAAAAAGTGTTGATAGTTCAATCACTATAAAAAGCTATTATATATTTTTTGTATAGCAAAATTGATGAAAGAAGGGTGAATAGATTATTAATAAATAAGCTATAATAAAATATAAGTTTAATTATGTATTGTGGCAAACTGCTATATTGAATTTGTATAAACTGAGCATAATGTCAACTGTGATGGGTTTTTTTCTTGACAGAGAATAATGGGATACCAAAAAAGAACCTCCGGTCATTGCAATGTCCGTCAGCTGTGTGTCTTTTCTATTAAGGCAACGTGATATGTCCATAGAGGATAACTCTACATAGACTACTATACTACTATATTCTTTGTATTGAACTTTAATAACTATAGAGCAAATGTATATATTTTAACTATAAAAAGTTTTATTAAATAAAACATATTAACAGATTGAATACCGTTGTGTTATATTATAAAATTGAGCATAAGATAAACAATCTAACATTAAAATACAGGCAGTGACAAAAATTCATCGAAAATGCAAATAAAACTGGAAGTTGCTCTGATTATAAGCATTAAACCTGTAGGTTGAAAAGTCCCTTCATTGAGTTAGAAAAGACTGTTATGGGCTTAGGACGGTGGGTATTCGTTTCAAATTGCTGACAATTGTAAAGTTGTTAACACGCTTAGAGGACTCATAGGACTATAAGTAACGGTTTAACAGAGTTTGTGTTAAATCTGTGAGTCAGCAAACCTATTCAGATAGTTAAGGGGGGCATAGAGAATTCTCTAAATACCAGCACTGGAAGTGTTCGTTTCAAATTGATGGCAATTGTGTGGCTGTCAGTAGGTTTAGAGGGATCATGGACCAACACGTAGAGGTTTATCAGAGTGTGTGTTAAATCTGTAAGCCAGAAAATCTGTTCAGATAGATAAGGATGGGAAGAGAATTCCCTAAATACCAACACAGCAAGTGTTCGTTTCGAATTGTTAGAAATTGCGATTGTTAACAATTTTGTAAAGGTCATGATGCATAGAAATGTAAACGCCTTTGCAATGTAAAAGATTTTAAATATTATATCCTATTAACAGATTAATTCAAATTCCTAATTAGATTCTCTTAAGAAAATTTAATGTAACATACTATCTTACGAATGTATTAAGTTTGATTTGTTAACACAAAACTGGAAATACCATACTTAATAAGTATTCATTTCATTTCACACTAACTACGTCAATATAACACTTGTTATAACGTAAATGAGAAAACTGTTTTTAAATACAGTTAACAATCAAGGCCACTGCACATTAGCGAAACTTGGTAAAACGGGAAGCACATTTAGGAATGGCTATTTTTTTTTCATATTCCCATGTTGTCTAGACGGCTAAATGACCGTAATTTATTAGGGAAATCTGAGGGAAAGTAACTCATTAATGTTTTTATTCTCCGGGAGTGTTTCTGCAACATTAAATAGGTTGTTAGATGTAACTGATTGTAATCGAGTTAAATAAGCGTGTGATCTTTTACAAATGATGCTAGTTTCATAAAATTTGCCATTTATCCACAAAAACTATTTTACAGGGTGTAATATAAATTTATATGGTTAAATTTTATTGTAATCCATGTTTGCGAAATATGAATGCAATTTTTTTTAATTCTGTACTATAATATTTAAGCTTTTGGAAGTCGCCGTACAAAAATCTACATTATAAATCGTCATCATCATCATTGGAGCAACATCCCTATGGAGGAGCAAGGTCGTCCACCTACTGGCAGATTTCGAGACAGATATTTTCTTTGTTAAGGAGTAGGGTTGTCAGTCCTACGCTCAACGCTCTGCAGTCATATTAAATAGGGACCTACGGCTTAAAGTGGATTCCTAACCACTATAAACATCCATGGTCCCGCCGGGACTTGAACCTGAAATCTGTGACACAGAGCGTTCCTCATCACCGTATTTAGGACTTTGTACCCCATTACCTGTTATAAAAGTGAGGATGGAACATAGGTGGGCCTCATGTACACAACACACAGCCCAACGACGTTTATTGAGAGGAGGTCATTTAGAGGTAATTGCCTCACATTTTCGTGTTGTATGAGTGAAAACATAGAAAACTCCCACCAGATTACTGATTCAAGATGTTTTACATACATTGTCACAATCGCCATTGATTCACTTTTCTGAAAGTGACTACAGCAATGCAGCCTATGGATTCGAACTTCCACTCTCCTTTTCTAGGTTAAAAGTTACGTTAAACTTTCGCTCATGAACATATGTATCTTTATAGAATTTTTGAATTTTCATCAATCGGTTTCTTCATGAAATTTTCTGATTTGAATTCACTAGAAATGTGCTCTTTACCAATAACGCACTTACCATAAGCTCCAGTTGCAGTGGTGGCACCATTGCTGGTGATGATAATTTCTTCGCTTCTGAGCGTGTGAGCTTGTGAGATGATGGCTTCGCATTGCAACTTCATCTTGCCCTCCCAAAAGTGACTGGGCCTGGCTTCGAACTTCAGTCTCAGTTTGATGTGAACAAACCGTCCGGGGACTCCACGGAAGGCAGCCGTTTTGCTCGAGCCTGCGGAGAAATGCAAGAAACATTTTAAATTTATCGTCATGCCTCTAATCCGTATCGGTCTATAACCAGTATTCGTATTTTCTGTATTAAAAAAAAGAATTATTTAGTATAATTTACAATTTAGTATCATTCACAGAAGTTGCGCGTATATTCACTTGTTTTCTATGACATATCACATACTGTAGCGTACAGGTTCGGCAACCAGACCGTAAACTGGGTGGGATTGGGTTGGGATACTTAAGACACAGGCTGGAGCTTTATTGACACACGCACAGATATCACATAAACAATCAGAGGCACATTTAAAGACATATAATCATAAATTTGAAAGGAATCCACTTCTAAGCCGAAAACCCGACACTCAGCTACGCGCAGGATGCGCGGAAATACACTTTCTCCGGATGAGAGTTTGTAGGCTAATTAATTCGCAGGGTTGCGTTAAATATATTTATTACTGGGATGAGAGACTATAAATAAAAGGTTTCTCAGTGGGAGTGCAGGCTTGCGTTCTACTTCCTCTCGGGTAAAAGTATGGAGGCCGACTGACCATTTGTCCTGAACCCCACAAGAAGACGCTCTTGCTAGTGTGTAGGAGGAAGCACGATTACTACTAGTAAAGTTTCGTTTTTGAACATGAGATACACAGAATTTAATTATTTTTAAAAACGTTTTTAATCCATTATAATGCATAAACGCCACACGCGTACAATTATAGAGATACAATAATTAAAGACATATAATTTTAGATTCGTGGAAGGATTCAATTTCTAAGCCGAAAATCCGATACTCAACCACGCACAGGATGAGAGAAATATACTTTCTCTCCTTACGAGTCAGTAGGTCATTTGACCTTTTCTCCTGAACGCTACAGGAGCGACACTCTTGACAGTGCGTAGTAGAAATCAGGGGTTACAGTCTGCTGTTCAAATATATTATGGATTCCATTGCTGAAAATACATAGATTGTTGATATGGAATTATAGTAGTTAATCAGAACAAAATACTAAATTGATTCTTTAAATTTTTAAACAATTTGTTTAAAATAATTAATTAATAAAAACAATTCAAATAGTTTTCACGAAAATATCATGGTTAGAATACAATGGTTTAAATGATTCTAACATGAGGTTCTAATCTTATATTTACGACTGCATTTAACAAAAAAATGTGTTTTATAGATAAGTAAATAATATAAAAACATTCACAAAATGGGCAAAATATAATAGAAGGAAGACGCAAATTTCAATAATTCAGCCATGTAGTCGATTTTATTGTTGTTGCTATTGTAATATAGTTAAAATACCAAAAATAATTGCAGCATTGCAGACAAGTGAATAAATAAACCTTTTTATAGTTTATTCTGGAAAACTGTACAAACGAGGGTAGTGGTAAGGTTTTTTGTCCTTAAATTATTTGCTATTATCACTTTAGTAGTCGTAATATGTAATCGATACTGGAATGTAGTTAGAAGCAATATCCAATCCACGACTGTCTCATAAGGGTTTTGCTTTTAAAGCAGTTTCTTGTTTTTTCTGCGTTAGTTGTAACATCCAACAGATACTGGAGTCTAATTAGTCGTAATATCAAAACTGGAATCGTCTTCTTCATTGGTGCAACAGCCCTCATGGTGGGCCAAAGCCGTCTACCTATTGGCAGATTACGAAACAGACGATATTTTTACTTTTAAGGGGTAAGGTTGACAGCCATATGCCCAATGCTCTACAGTCACATAAGACCGGGGCCTGTTTAAAGTGTCCGAACCACTACAAACATCCAAGTCAACGCCGAAACTTAACCACAAAAACTGTGGCATCAGGCCCCAAATTGGAATCTAGTTAATCGTAATATCCAAACTGGAATCTACTTAAGTTTAACACTGGGATATAGTTAATTTTAATAATGGAATCTAATTAATGTAATACTAAATACTGGAATATCGTTAATCTTAATATCCAACAGATGGAGCCTGATGACTGATGTTTGGTCCTCGGTGACACAGGCTTCGGATTCTAGTTCCTGCGGTGCCAGGAAGTTTGTAATGGTTCGGAATCCACTTTAAACAGTAGGTTCCAGTATCCTATGACTGTATAATTTTGGGTGTAGGGCTGACAACCCCATCTCGTAAAAAGAAAACATCTATCTCGAAATCTGCCTGTGGGCAGACGGCCTTGGTCCACCATGGGGCTATTGCATTGAAAAAGAAGAATATCCAGTAGACCAACTCATGACTATTGCAAATCCACGATTAGTGATGATCGTAATAAAGGTTTTTATTTTTAAACGGTTTGTTATCATTGCATTATTCTTGATATTCAATAGGTACGCGAATCTAGCTAATTGTGATATCCAAAAGTTCTGAAAACAACTCTTTTTCTCATTTTCTCGCCACATTTTTGGTATTTTTAACACCATCAGTTGAAATTTGCATATTTTTGTGGTGCTTCATCCTTAATCTTGGGAGAGTAGTAGCTGGGTTTCTCTCGACATTTAGTTCTGTACTTTGGTATTTAGTTTTAATCTTAGAAGTAATTATAAGTTTAGATTTTGCCAAAGCATTTGCATCTGTAAGGCAAGTAGGAATGGCAGTCTGATCCAGACTTCTGGCATTCTTTGTCAAAGAATCTGCAATTTCAAATCCACAAGAGCAGGGATCCATTGCAGGATGCACATTATGTGCAAGCAGTGGATTTGTTCTTAAAGAGATATAATGTTCAAGATCATACTCGAGAAACATTTATTAAGAGCGTGTAAGACAAACCTTGAGTCAATGAAGATAGTAACTTCATTTATTTGTTGTGATGGAGGTAGACTCAGATAGGCCCCAAGTTTGATGTAATTTTTTCCAGCACCGATAGCAATTTCAGGTTTTTTTTGTATCCATACTTCCTGAAAAGCATTAATCCATTCCCACACCGTCAGCAATTTAAATTTTTTTGTGTTCATACTTCCTGGAAAACATTAATCCATTCCAGCACCGACAGCAATTTCAATTTTTGTATCCATTCTTTCTGAAAGCAACAATTTTCCTTTTGCTAGTTTAAATAAAAATATCCCCATAATTCTTACCGGAGTACGCAAAATCTCCTAAAACTATTAGCCTGTCATTCTAGAATGACCTTATATTAAATGTTCGAACCTTATAAAAAATTTTAGATTCAGAGATCGTTTTATTTATTTGCAAATTAAAATTCATAAAATATTCCTTATTTAATGTAAACACGGTGAAAAAGAATCCTAAAAGACAAACTTCTAACAGAAAATATTTAATCAAGAAAACCTTGTAATCAGAATCCATGTAGGATCGAATGCAAAATTCAGAATTGAAGTAAATAAAAGAACAAAATGCAAGCAGCCTCGTTAAGTAACGCAAATATTAACTTTCTTTAGAAGTTTCAATGATCAGAATTAATGCCGTTATCTCTGAAGTTTAGAAACCGAAGTTTATGTGAGATGTATTATTTGCTCAATGGAATTTGGTAGATTGAAATGGGACTTAATTTATTTAAGTAATTTATTCCCAGAATAAGAGACTTCAGTTTTTCTTTCAGTTGAAACCGCAAGAAGTAATTTAATTAAATATATTGTTATCAACATAGGTAAATACGAATTTACGAAAAATAAATTGTTCTACACTGTTTTTTTGCTTAAAAAATGAGTGAAACACATTTTCTTTATTAAAAGAACTTCTTTAATCTATAATGCAGGTAAGATTTTTGTTATTATTTTGTAGTGATTCTTTTTAATTGTTTATTTACAAATTATTTTTTCGTTGAAATATAAAATATAAAAGTATTTTAAATGGCATAGATTTGCTTGTAATTTGAAAAAAAAAAATTTTTAAATTCAAATTAAAAAAAAAAAACCTTTAATATTTTTTATTTTTTATACAGGGTGATTGAAAAATTGCTTAGTACGTTATAAAGTAATGTAAAAGAACCTAGAAGATATAGAGATAAAATATTCATTAATTTGTAATGTACTTAAAAAGTTTATAAATTTCGATGCAATATTCTTTGGTTGTTTGTAGTATGTCGAAATGATATACGATTTCATCCCAAGCATTGGCAGCAAGTGAAAAGTTATGTGATTAGTAGCAGCTATGATACATTGCTGTCATTCCTGAAGCCTAGTATAGTAAGCGTTTTTGAATTCGGCATTCGGCGGTTCGGCACAATCTGTATTCTGGCACCGATAGAGCCATTCGCTTTCGAATTTTTTTCATTTAAATTCAAATGTTTGTTGACCTTGTGTCGTACCAGTATTTTCGGTGTTTATTATTACTATCAGTTTTCATTTCAGTACAGTGTAGAACCCATAAATCATCATAAATTGTATAGTTCGTAACGATTATTTAAAGAAGAAATCTGAATCACGAAAGCAATACGATGTTAAATACATTTTTAAATAGTAGCGTTATGTGTATTTTTTTCTTACCATAGAATAGCTTGACGCAACGTGCTTTAAGCTACCACTATAAGTGCATAAATTCTTTTGTGCTGTGGTTTTTAATCAATATTCAATTAAGGTAATTTTCCATGTATGAAGTTTGATTTTTAGTTGGTAAAATCACGGGACTTTCTAGGATATTTATATCGTCTACATAGGTTCAAAACGTTCATAAAAACATTAATTATATACTTTCGAATCGTTTAAATTTTAAATAGAGGGTTTTAGCTTTGATATCTTCGTTAAACCAGCATTGACAATCGATAATCCGGCAAAACCATGAATCGCGCTAGGCCATCATCGCGATATTGCCAGATAAAAAAGCAATCTTTACACAAATAAATCAACAATTTTCACATAGATCGTACATATTAGGACTGATATGTGTGTGGTCTTGATTCGGTATTGTTCGTGGATTCAAACTAAATTACTTCTCAAAATAAAAACGCAATGTTTAGATGCCATATTTATTAAATTTGCAAAGGCACACTGCGTAATTGCAACACATAACACACAATTATATAACAAATATTTACAAAAGTCAGTTCGTTCAAGGGTCTTTGTATCCTCCGTAATGCCTGGAACGCTTCACTCGACTTTGCACACTCCCTTTTCTCTTTCCCCTCTCCCATTATCGGTTCCAAAGACTAACGGGCGAAAAAAAAAAAGCATGCAAAGTCCAAAATCTAAGCGCAAGGGGGAACCCGTCCAAAAAAGAAAGATATATAAACATTGAGTTCAAGATTATAGTTTTGTGGAATGCATGGTGTATCCTTACTGATAAGTATAATCTTACGTACAACATCATATATTAATTTGATGAGTAACCACTTATAATTCTATAACTCCTCTGATGTTTGACAATATATGGTGAGGACCAAGGATCTCATGTTCAAATTTATTAACTTTGGTACATGCATTTTCAGCTAGTAGATAAATTAATTTTTAATCTGTAAGTTTTTTATTGTAATTTTATAATTTACCCACAAATTCTAGAATATCTCATAGATTACAAATAAGAATTCATATTTTAGAGTATCTCATAGATTACAAATTAGAAATAATATTTTAGAGTATCTCATAGATTACAAATAAGGAATCATACACTCATGTCCATAAATTAAGGATAATGAAGTTCAGGCAAAGAAAGAGACAGAAGCAAAACAAATTTGACTAATTTGTAAAGTCTATTTATTAAACAAAAGGTAAAAGAGCAAAAAAGATGCTATATGTTTGATATAATTAATAAAAATTGCTGGTGATATTTTTACTCCCTGAATCAATTTTTCAAAAAAGAACCTATTTACAAAAAACAGTATAACATGGTTAGTATGATGGTTAATATGGAGTATGTCTCCCGGACGATGCAATACAGGTCTTACAACGCCTAGGCATGCTGAGTATCAAATTATCAATCTTATCTTGGGGAATATTACACCACTCATCAAGTAATGCCCTCCGAAGTTCCAGTTGACAGGTGGGAGGGGGGTTGACGGGCTAAAGTCGTCGGCCAAGCATATCCCACACATGCTCTATTGGATTCAGGTCCGGTGAGTATGCTGGCCAATCCATACGGGTGATATCCTCCAATTGAAGGCATTTGTCTACAATGTTTGCACGGTGAGGACGGGCGTTGTCATCCATAAACAGAAATTCAGCACCCATGGCGCCCCGGAAACAAACTTACATGTTGTTCCAGAATGACATCCCGATAGATGTGGCCTGTCCTCGTTACACTCTGAACATGCAGGTCAGTTCTGGAACCAAGAATAATTCCTCCCCAAACGAGCCATCCTGCACCGCCGTAACGGTGTCGTTCAATGGTGTTCTCTTGGTGGTAACAGGTAACTGGCGCTCACCCTATGAAAGTCCGGCGAGAATCAGACTGCAAACCAAACCATGGACTTGTCGGAAAACATCACACAAGACCACTGTCGCGGTGTCCACAATGCATGCTCTCTACCCAGGTTAATCGTAGGCGACAGTGAGTTGCGGTAAGTGGAACACATCTGACAGGCCTACGAGCATATAGACCAATGTGCCCTAAGCGTCTGTACACGGTCTGCCTTGAAATTGTCGTACCGGTAGCTGAAGAAAGCTGACGAGACAGGTCTGATGCTGTGCTCCATCTGTTTCTTTTGGCAGTAACTGCTAAACACCGGTCCTCATTCGGCGTTGTAACTCGGGGCGATTAGTGCTGTAACATCTACTCACATTACCATCATCTTGGAATCGTTGCCAAAGCCTGGAGATGACACCTGAGCGATTCCAAGTTCCTCGGATACTTCCAGCTGGGTACGTCCACATTCCAGTCGTCCGATAATTCTACCACGTAAACAATCATCCGTTTTCCTTTGTGCCATAACTATGCGGTTATTGCACTGAAAGGCTTTTAAGGCGCTTAGAACAATTTTACTTCTTTGCCACCATTCCTTATATACCCCTCTCTTACACTCTCGTCATTGTGACGTACTGTTCGCGCCATCTGGTGGTTTCCTGTAATTTGCCTATTCTTCTTCAAGATGTGTGTGATAATTCTACAGGTGAAATTTCTGTGTGATTCTGGATTATCCTTAATTTATGGACATGAGTGTATTTTAGAGTATCTAATAGATTACAAAGAAGGAATCACATCATAACCTGTACTTCTTCACCGTTGATCCACCATTTAAGAATATCCGCTGGTCTCGAAGGTGCCGACATGCAGGTCACATTCACTAAGTCGCCTGGTGCATAATATGCTTTAGTTCCCAGAATCATCGGTTTGGAACTTGATTTACTGTAAATATAAACATGAATGAATCAAAAGTTTTAAATTATTTATCTGATTTACTGAGCAGAATAAATGAATTGTTAAAAAATATGGCACTTTTATTATGCCTTAAAATTAATAACATCGTAGAAAGAATACAATTTAATAAAAAAGTACATAACGTTCTTCTTCAAAACATGATTAGCAACTCGAGGCCATGGCCATCTCAACAACCTTGCCGTCCAACAGATCCGATCAGGCGCTACAGTCCACCAATGATTGAGTTTTTTAATGTCTTGAGATCTGCCCCTAAGCAGCCTGTCGTTCTTGTGTGAGCATCTACTCTCTTTTCTTGTACCTAAAAGTGCAAAAGTCTCCAAACCAAGGGCTCATATTATCCCATCTAAAAATATGCCCAAGACTTCTGACTTCCAAGAAAAAGATTTGATGACTTGGTAACTATTAAGTTACTTGTATTTTCTAATAAATTTCAAAGTTAAATCGAATTCGGGTTTTCTCCCATACGATACGCTAATAAATTAGTCCTATGGGTACTCCTATGGGCTCTACCATGGGTTTCCATCCCAACTGAAGCTGCTCCCTTGTTCCCCTCCATGAGACCACACCGGGTTCTGGACATTGTTGTCGTTGTTTACCAAATGGGATAAGAAACAAATGAAAACAACAACAACCCAAACCAAAATGCCCAATTAAAGCTACCCAGCCAGTTATCCATCAGGTCAGGTGTCCTGTTTTTAATATATAACAATATTCAATTTACAATTTAAAACTTATACGTCAATAAATAAAACTTGAATAACTTAATTGAAAAACCTCTAATTAATCAATTATCTAAAAACAATTAATGTGAAAAAAAGTCTTGTATTTTGTGTGTAAAGATCCATTACCTTTTGTAGAATTATGAAAAAAGTATTTACTTTATTTGTTGAGAATTTTATCAAAATGTTTTATCTTTAAAGAGTAAAAAGAACACTCTTAAAAGAAATTTTTAGAAGTCCTTAAAAAATTTCACGTGAAAGATAGTGTAATAAATAATTAAAACTAAAATTGAATAACAGTAAAAATAGTATTCATTTAGCATTCAATTCGAAATTCATAAAAAAAATACTCCTAAGAATAAAACAAAATGACCATTTAATTTTCTTAAAGATTATTTTTTTAAACATAAATTTTTTTCAGCATATGTAACTTATTCTTTTGACACAAAACTCAAAATAGTGTGCGGATTCTTTCACGAATGCAATGCACATGGAATGAATATAAACGAAATTAAAAACGAAAAGCAACGTTCCCAGAAAGTTTTTACCTCTTTCGTTTTTCATATTTCTAAGAATTTGTATTCATTTCACAACCTATTCCAAATCCTTTTTCCAGGAAATATTTATATTTCCTCTATTTTAAATTTATTTATTTTTTTTAGAATTTTCAGGAATATTCTAAGACGAAAATCGATTTACAAGGAGCATTTCAATCGTTCTAAACTCGAAATCACAACGGGCATTTTTTTTTTTTTTTTTTGGAAAAAAAATTCTTAAAAAGATATTTAAACCTTTTTTGCCACATTGGATATTGAAAATCAAGCTGATTTTTAAAATCGCGTTTTTGAGAGTTATACATATAAAAAAAAATAAGTCACAATTGTAGAGAAGATTATTGTATGTTGTATTGAAGTCATTGCTATTCATAGAATTGTTCTGTTATTTTTTGTAATATTTAAATTCTTTTGAGAAATAAATTTGAAGTTCTCAGGTACATACTAAATTTATTTTCGAATTTTCGTAAAAATAAAATGGAGAATAGAAATATGGATTGAATGTCTATTTTTATCACAACGCTTGCGATAAATCCATCTGTTCAAAAAAATTTTTTTATTATCAACTTTGCTATTTCAAAAAATTTACTTTACAAACTATAAAAAAGATTCTGTCATATTAAAAGTTGCAACTTGTATTTTAAGGATAAAGAAAAGTTATTTTTAAGATTAAAATATAAGATTTTAGTTTAATGTATACATACGCATTTCAATATTTTTTTTAAATAAAAACTATTTACTTTTTTTTTGCTTTTACAAAAGCATTTTTTAAATCGATAAAATAATGACATATTCTTAGCAAATTTGATTTTATTACATCAGATTTTATTATTAATAGATGTTATTTATTTAAATAAAAAAAAAAATTTGTTGCTCTTAGTTTTTATAAACCAGATGGCGTCAGTCTCTAAAATGGACTGGTGTCATTAATTAAACTAATGTAAAAATTAAAATAAAATTTACAATACTATTTTTAAATATATTTTCAAACAAAACATTTATATTTTCCAAAATAAATAATAACGGCTTTAAGGCAAAAAAGAAAAAATATTAAGAATTCTTGGATAAATGATTGTCTAATTTAATCAATTTTATATTTTTAAACTGGGTTTTGAAAACCTCAGACGTTTAATTCCGCGCAGATATTTTTTTCTTAACAACATTTGCCAAAACAAAAATGTTTCTTTTTCTATATAAAAAATTAATACGAAAATATTTTGTTGATTGTGTGTAAAAAATCTATTGTTTCTTTAAAGAATTATGGAAAAAGGTTATCTGTTTTACTTTTGAGAATTTTCAATTAACAACGTGTTTTAACTTTCAAAGAGTTACGCAAAAACATTTATGTCAACATTTATTTTATTTTTAAATGATTTCTAAAGGGCTTTCATGAAGGATCCTTTAAAGAATATCACATGAAAGCGTAATGTAATGAATAATTCAAAAACTAAAATGAATAACAATAAAGTTTTATTAATTTAGCATTCAATTCGAGATTCTTAAAAAATACTTCACTAATAATAAAACAAATGACCATTTAATTTTCTTAAAGATTATTTTAATATAAATTTTTCAGCATATGTAACTTATTCTTTGACAAACTCAAAATTGCGTGTGGATACTTTTACGAATGCAATGCACATGGAATGAATATAAACGAAATTAAAAACGAAAGCAACGTTCCCTGAAGTTTTTACCTCTTTTCGTATTCGTATTCGTAAGAATTTGTAACATTTCACAACCTATTCCAAATCCTTTTTCGAGGAAATATTTATTTCTATTTTAAATTTATTTATTTTTTAGAATTTTTAGAAATATTCTAAGACGAAAATCGATTTACAAGAAGCCATTTCAATCGCTGCGAAACTCGAAATCACAATTTTTGTTTTTGGAAAAAAAAATTCTTAAAAGTTGCTTTAACCCTCTTTTTTTTGCCACATTGGATACTGAAAATCTGAATGATTTTAAAAATCGCTTTTGAGAGTTATATATATATACATATAAATAGGCCAAAA
>BPLR01015602.1:0-31549 GCA_021605095.1 Caerostris extrusa
TCAAAGAATAAACTTCTTGGCAAGCCTCTATCAATTAAAAGAAGTCTATTCGGAAAGAAATTAAAAAATATTATAGTTACTAAAGATATTTTTTTGTTTATTTATCATGGTCGATATCTTAAGATTATACATTTTTATTTACTTTTTTTTTAAAAAATATCGTTAAATTTTTTACATTTTATGTGCAAGAAAGTATATTTATTAGAGAAAGTATTTTTTTTTTTTTTTTTTTAAATAATAACTTATGAGAGTTGATTTTTTCCTCCTTACTTATATGAGATCCAATGAAGTTCAAGAGTTGATCATTTTTTGTTGTTAAGAAAAGCCTATTATCATTAAAAGATCTCCTATAACAAAATAATATTTTTCACAATAACATCAGTGAAACTTGTATTCTACTAATGCACACCACGGACTGCATTCTATCACTTTTTGTATAACATGGAAATGCACACCACGGACTGCATTCTACTTTTTGTATAACATGGAAATGTATACTATGGACCATTCTACTTTTGTATAACTACACCACGGGGCATTCTACTACTTGTATAACATGGAAATGCTATGGACTGCATTCTGCTTTGGCCTCTAACGGACTGCATTCTACTTTTGTATAACATGGAAATGTATACTATGGACTGCATTCTACTTTTAGTATAACATGGAAATGTATGGACTGCATTCTGCTTTGTATAACATGGAAATGTATACTATGGACTGCATTCTGCTTTTGTATAACATGGACTGCAATGTATACATGGAATGTATACTATGGACTGCATTCTACTTTTGTATAACATGGAAATGTATACTATGGACTGCATTCTCTACTTTTTTGTATAACATGGAAATGTATACTAAGGACTGCATTCTGCTTTTGTATAACATGGAAATGCACACCGTGGACTGCATTCTTACTTTGTATACCATGGCCATGTATACTATGGTTTTGCATTCTACTTTTGTATAACATGGAAAATGTATACTATGGACTGCATTCTGCTTTTGTATAACATGGAAATGTATACTATGGACTGCATTCTGCTTTTGTATAACATGGAAATGTATACTATGGGCATTCTGCTTTTGTATCTCTACATTCTACTTGTATAACATGGAAATGCACACCTCACGGACTGCATTCTACTTGTATAACAGGAAATGTACTAGCATTCTACTTTTGTATGTGACCATGTATACTATGGACACATTCTCTTGTATAACATGGAAATGTATACTATGGACTGCATTCTCCTGCTTTTGTATAACATGGAAAATGTATACTATGGATCATTCTGCTTTTGTATAACATGGAAATGTATACTATGGACTGCATTCTACTTTTGTATAACATGGAAATGTATACTATGGACTGCATTCTACTTTTGTATAACATGGAAATGTATACTATGGACTGCATTCTGCTTTTGTATAACATGGAAATGCACACCACGGACTGCATTCTACTTTTGTATAACATGGAAATGTACTAATACTATGGACTGCATTCTACTTTTGTTCTATAACATGAATGTATACTATGGACTGCATTCTGCTTTGTATAGCTTTTGTATGGAAATGTATACTATGGACTGGACATTCTACTTTTGTATAACATGGAAATGCACACACGGACTGCATTCTACTTTTGTATAACATGGAAATGTATGCCTATGGTTTTACATTCTGCTTCGTATAGGATAATACTATGGACTGCATTCTGCTTTTGTTTAACATGGAAATGTATACTATGGACTGCATTCTGCTTTTTTTGTATAACATGGAAATGTATACTATGGACTGTAACATTCTACTTTTTGTATAACATTAGATGTATGCTATGGACTGCATTCTGTTTTGTATAACGTGATGTATACTATGGACTGCATTCTACTTTTTATTATAACATGGAAATGTATACTATGGACTGCATTCTACTTTTTGTATAACACCTTTAGATGCACCACGGTTTACATTCTACTTTTGTATAACGTAGATGTACTATGGACTGCATTCTACTTTTTTGTATAACATGGAAATGTATACTATGGACTGCATTCTGCTTTTGTATAACATGGAAATGTATACTGGACTGCATTCTACTTTTGTATAACATGGAAATGCACACCACGGACTGCATTCTATCACTTTTTGTATAACATGGAAATGCACACCACGGACTGCATTCTGCTTTTGTATAACATGGAAATGTATACTATGGACTGCATTCTACTTTGTACATAACATGGAAATGCACACCACGGACTGCATTCTACTTTTGTATAACATGGAAATGTATGCTATGGACTGCATTCTACTTTTGTAGCAACATGGAAATGTATACTATGGACTGCATTCTGCTTTTGTATAACATGGAAATGTATACTATGGACTGCATTCTACTTTTGTATACCATGGCCATGTATACTATGGACACATTCTACTTTGTATAACATGGAGATGCACCACGGACTGCATTCTACTTGTATAACATGGAAATATAACATGGAAATGTATACGATGTAACTATGGACTGCATTCTGCTTTTGTATAACATGGAAATGTATACTATGGACTGCATTCTCTTTTGTATACATGGAAATGTATACTTGTATAACATGGAAATGTATACTATGGACTGCATTCTACTTTTGTATAACATGGAAATGTATACTTTTATATGGACTGCATTCTACTTTTGTATAACATGGAAAAATGTATACTATGGACTGCATCTGCTTTTGTATAACATGGAAATGTATAAGATGTACTGCATTCTACTTTTTGTATAACATGGAAATGTATACGATGTATTCTACTTTTTGTATAACATGGAAATGCACACCCACGGACTGCATTCTACTTTTTGTATAACATGGAAATGTATACTATGGAAATGTATACGATGGACTGCATTCTGCTTTTGTATAACATGGAAATGTATACGATGGACTGCATTCTACTTTTGTATAACATGGAAATGTATACTATGGACTGCATTCTACTTTTGTTTTGTATAACTTTTGTATAACATGGAAATGTATACTATGGACTGCATTCTACTTTTGTATAACATGGAAATGTATACTATGGACTGCATTCTACTTTTGTATAACATTGTATACTATGGACTGCATTCTACTTTTGTATATGGAAATGTATACTATGGACTGCATTCTACTTTTGTATAACATGGAAATGTATACTATGGACTGCATTCTACTTTTGTATAACATGGAAATGTATACTATGGACTGCATTCTACTTTTGTATAACATGGAAATGTATACTATGGACTGCATTCTACTTTTGTATAACATGGAAATGTACTATGGACTGCATTCTACTTTTTGTATAACATGGAAATGTATACTATGGACTGCATTCTACTTTTGTATAACATGGAAATGTATACTATGGACTGCATTCTACTTTGTATAACATGGAAATGTATACTATGGACTGCATTCTACTTTTGTTATAACATAATACTATTCTACTTTTGTATAACATGGAAATGTATACTATGGACTGCATTCTACTTTTGTATAACATGGAAATGTATACTATGGACTGCATTCTAACATGGAAATGTATACTGGACTGCATTCTACTTTTGTATAACATGGAAATGTATACTAACATGGAAATGTACTATGGAAATGCATACTGCATTCTACTTTTTGTATACATGGAAATGCATACTATGGACTGCATTCTGCTTTTGTATAACATGGAAATGTATACTATGGTTTACATTCTACTTTTGTATAACATGGAAGTGTATACTATGGACTGCATTTACTTTTGTATAACATGGAAATGTATACTATGGATGCATTCTACTTTTTGGACATGTATACTATGGACTGCATTCTACTTTTGTATAACATGGAAATGTATACTATGGACTGCATTCTACTTTTTGTATAACATGGAAATGTATACTATGGACTGCATTCTGCTTTTGTATAACATGGAAATGTATACAATGGACTGCATTCTACTTTTTTGTATAACATGGAAATGTATACTATGGACTGCATTCTGCTTTTTTTGTATAACATGAAATGTATACAATGGACTGCATTCTACTTTTTTGTATAACATGGAAATGCATACTATGGACTGCATTCTACTTTTGTATACCATGGAAATGTATACTATGGACTGCATTCTGCTTTTGTATAACATGGAAATTTATACTATGGACTACATTCTACTTTTGTATACCATGGAAATGTATACTATGGACTGCATTCTACTTATGCATACCATGGACTAATTGTATTTATATATACCATGGACTTTATTCTACTATGTATACCATGGATGGTTCACCAAAGATTGGTCACATAGAGTAGTAGTAAACTACTGCTCTATGATTAATCATTGTCTTCTGGGGAAACTCTTAGGGTTACTTCCCCACCAAACAACCTGACTGTTAATGCGAGAGGGTTCAACTATCAACTTGTGGCTAGCAAGAAAGCTCAAGTTCGAATCTGATGGAAACATTCGTTGCACGCGTAGTTTTTAGAGATGATGAGACTCGATGCCAAATGTGTGTTAAGTATTCTTATATCGACAGTCCGACTTCTTAGTCAGAGTTTTCCTGGATTTCTACCATACCTCAAAAATGGCGGCTTTTGCCTCTAAAACGTCGTCCTGGAATGCATTATTTTCCCATTCCCTGAATCCGGAGCTGCCGCAGTACAGAAAAAAAAATATATTAAATTAATTAATTAATTAATTGCCACAGTTTACTTCGTTTTTACAAATGGATATTCCGCTATTTAAGGCAAAGGCTTGGGTTTTTTGTTTTTTTTTTGGAGGGGGGTGTTATTTTAATAAAAATATATTTTATTTTCTTACAAATCTGGAAAAACTTTTCTTATTGCAAAAGTATGCCCACTTTAGTAACTTCCAATTTCCTAAAAATGGTTACTTTTACTCTGTGAATCAGTTTTATATTACATTACAAGAGAATTAATTTTCATGGAACTTAAATTCTTCCGATTGCAAATTTTAAAAAAATTCTTATTGTGAGAACACAAAATAATCAATCAATTCGTACATCAATTTTAAAGTTTTCTCAACCAATAACGAAAACAACATGAGTTTATTCCAAACGGAAGGGAATAATGTCTAGAAAATACCCATTTCATTCCATTAATATGTATGAAATTGTGCAATGCAAATACAGAAAGATAAAAAATTTTTTTTTCCCTAAAATTTATCTTTTATTTTACAAAGAAACAAAAATCTATCCACATTTTTGTTGTTGTTGGTGAGACAACATTATTTATGATCGTATTGTTATTCTTTCAGATAAATTTATTATAGTTGATAACATTTAAAAAAATTATTTAAATTATACTGAAAATTATAATCCAAAATATTTTTAAAATACTGAAATTTTTGCAACGTAAATACTTAAAATTGTAAATATTTTGCACATAAAATTGTTAGAAGGCTAATTGATGAATTCATGTTCTTAATATTTATATTTAATTATAAAATATTTAATTATATTATATTACATTATATTTATTACATTTAATTACATTAGGTTAATTGATGAATTGATGTTCCCAATATTTATTACGACTTAATATTTATATTTAATTAATTTATTTATCTACGAAAAAAAATTTGCCTTAATTCAATTACATGAATATTTTTACTATATATTTTTAATTATTTAATTTGTTTATAATAATTGAAATTTTAAAGAAAAATTCATATATGCAATGATTCGAGTACAATAGACAAAAAAAAAAAAAATTTGAATACTACTAAAAATTAAAAATAATTCATTTTTATAGAGGAAAAGTATAAAAAAAAATAATAATTAAAAATAATTCTCCTATTAATAAAAATAAACAACTTTTAAATATTTTTAGTGATTTGGCGTTAACATAAAATATTTTGTACTTTAAATCTTTTGTTTAAAATGCTATCAATTAATTTAATCTCCACAATTTTTATTTTCATAAATTACACAATACTTAGTATGATACTTTATTTTTAAATTTTATTATTATTAATTATTAAATCTTAACACTCATTTATTTCTATAAAAAAATACCAATTATTTTATTTAATTTATAATATTTTTATCCCATTTAACTTTAAGCAATTGATTTGCATCATGTTTTGAAACACAAAATAACTAATATTTACTTACAGTTTATTTTCAAAATGTTTCTCTTACTTTATTCAAAAAAATTACACACAGGAAATTTTAAAGAATATAATCAGAATTTTAAGATGCACAATATATTAGTATATTTCTTTATCATCTGTATAAAGAATCGAATAAAAAGATAAGATATAAAATTAAATTATTTAAATCAACTTTCGACTTGTTTCACTATTACATTATTTCTTATCGTTTTATTTTATTCCATTTTCTTTTCTTATTTTATTCTCATTTTATGTCTTTATTAAAAAATATTGTAAAACTGTATGATTTTGCTTTAAAGTTAAATATTAAATTTTATGTGATCAATCAAAATGGGTGTGTCTTACTAATGTTCTAAAATTCCTAAATATTATTTTTGCAATTAATAAAGAAGATAAAAGTTTATAGAAAAACGACGTTATACCTTAACTAGAATATATATATATATATATATATTACTTTCAATTAAACACAAATATCATATTTTATAAATTAAATATGATAAATAAATGGGACAGTTGTATTTAGAAACTAAATTTAAGGACAAATATAAAAAAACATGAATATTGAATCCATTTTATCCGAATAATAAATAAATAAATAGCTTCCGTCTAAGTAATGAATAGAAAGAAAAAAATTTTTAAGAATTAAAAAAAGAATATTTAATAAGCTATTATTTAAATAATTCATTATCAGTTCTTATTTCAATACGTTATAAATGAGTTCACATAGATAAAATGAAATACCAAATTTTTATGGATTTATTATGACCATATTTTGTAATACGATTTCTATCATTCGCATTTTCTACATTTAACGATAATCATTTATTAACGATTCTTATCATTCATAGAAACTGAAACAGTAAGTATAATTAGGTTTTATTATTCTCAATTACATTTTAAATATTCTACTGAGAATTAATAATTAGAATTAAATATACTACTTCCTACCAGTTTTCTTTTTCTAATAAAATTACATCACGCAGTAATTAAACTTGCTTAGTTGTTTATGGTTTGTTCTAATCATAAACATTCTTTTTTTTTTTTTTGTTGGCAGACGACTAAATTACTTTTAAAAAGAAGAAAAAAAGTGATGGCAAACGATATGAAAGTATGAAACTTACAACTGACAGAGGTTCCGTATGGCCGTCTCCATAGCGACAGAGAACTAGGAAGGAAATAAACAAGAAAAGAATTCAAGAAGTTTAAAAAGATTTTTAAAGTGCGAGACCGCATTCGGTAAAGTCACTAACCTAAATGACAGACGATTGAAAAAAAGAAACTCAGGGTGCTTGGACAGGTTACCACATTTGGCAAAGAATCTTCGACCCTTTTTTTATTGCTATTATTATTTATGCTTTTTCACGCCTTGCTTATTCTTAAAAATTTATTTACTTGAGTATTTTACAATCAGATGATAATTTTTTAATAATATAATCAATTATTTATGATGAAATGTAAATATTCAGTTTTATTAACTAGATAGTAATTAATTTTAATATAATATTCAATTTTAAATATAAATAATATTACAATCAATTAATTGAATAATATTTTTATTTAAAAAAATTGTTTTAAAACTTTAGCATCAGACGAATAAAAGCAATTATGTAACTAAATTTAAAATTAAATTTCAAAATAACTTATAAATAATTTATACATCAAATATATATTAAATTTAAAAAAAATTTTTATTTATAAATCTTTGTAAAAATTTCAGAATTTGGTATAACCAGTTACATTTTTTTATAACATAAAGATTTAATTGCTCTTTCCGGCTACATTTTAAAAATAATTAGATTATTAATAATCAATTATTTTAAAATTAATTGATTTTAGATTTTCTAGATTTTTATATGACTTTGAAATAACAAAGTAAAATAATCAAATATCCAAACCAGTTGATAATATGAACAAAAACAATTGGTAACTTTTATTTCATAAGAACTAGTTGAATGAGTCATTTTCTTTAACAGGCTAAAAACTAGAAATAAAATCACTAGAAATAAAAAAAAAAAATTTTTTTAAACTTTAACGATAAATAAAATCAATTTTTTAAAAAGAAGAATTTTTATTTTTATATTATAAATTCTTTTACCTTGAAAAATTCACTTTTATTTATTCACTAATTAGCTTTACAGTAACGAAACAATGTTAAATGAAAATATATATAAATATTCAGTATTAACTTTAAATTTCCTTATTCATTCACAAAAAATACATAATTGAAAAATATTAAAAAAAACTTTTATGCTAAAAAAACATTTTTTTTATTTTAATATCCTAATTAAGAAGCAAAAATATATAAACAAATAAGCATATTCAACCAAAATTTCTTTTTGAAAAATGCCCTTGCTATCATGTCACTTCCTTCAATATATTTATTTATTTATTTATTTTTCATTTTCTTTATTAATCAATTTTGTGCAACACTAATATAAATTAGTAATATTAAGCAATTTCTTAATATGTTGTAAAAAAAAATCCATAACAATATTGTTATTTCAATAACAATATCAATTAAATACGTGCTATAACACAATTTTCGAATTAACTTTTCTGTTTGAAATGAGATTTTAATTTCATTTACTACATGTATTTTGTAAAGCAAAAACACTCATTTTACATTGTTTTTTTACTAAATGCTCAATTTGTACGTATTATTTTTGGTGTTTTTCTACAGTCTAAAATTGAATGAAATTATTTTGTTGAATTGAAAAATCCTATGATATACATTTACTTTCAATTAAGTAAGAAACTTCATATTAAATAAAAATATCAAAAACATTAAGCAAAAAAATCAAAAACATTAAATAAAAAATCTTTTTACATATTTTTTTGCATTATGAGCTACATTTTTCGTATTTCAACATATTCACATACAAAAGAATTATATATAAATGGAATTAATCAAATATAAACAGGCAAATAAATAAGTAAAACAGCAATAAACTAAATTAAATAAAAAAATGACTTTTTTATTTTTTAAGATTTATGTATTAATTGATTTTCTAAATTTTAAGTTCGTTAAAATATTTGTTTTGCTTCTATTTAAAATAAAATTAACACTGATATGTTATCTAACGTATAACAATAATTTAGTAAATAAATTTAATAAAAATGAAACTATCCAACCTGTTCATTTATTAAACGATTTATTGCAATATTTAAGATGTTTTATATAATTATTTATTTTACTGAAACATTAAAAGCGTTTAAAATAACAATACTTTAGTAAACAAATAATAAAGTTGCCATTCCGAAAAGAAAAACTAAACAAATAAATGAAAAACGATAAAAAACAATTACGAGGCAAAAATACCTTTAAAAATATTTCATTGCTACATATAAAGGTTGCAAATTCTTTTGTCGCATACTTTTTATTATTTATTTATTTATTTATTTTTTACTTTCTCTTATATATAAATAATTTAAAAGAGAGAAAAAATGCATTATAATAATTATAGAAATACCTACAGAAAATCTTTAATTAAAACTAAGTTCGAAACTAATTCGAACAAAAATTGACTTTGACTTTTTTATAATTCTTTTTTAAGATTATTGTATTATTTGAATTTCTAAATTTTAATAAAGTAAGAATATTTGTTTTGCTTCTATTTAAAATAATAAAAACTGAATATTTTTATCTCACATGTAACAATAAATTAAATATAAAGCAATAAAAATATCTAACCTCTTCATTTATTAAAAGATTTATTTCAATATCTAAGATGTTTTATCGAATTATTCATTTTATTAAAACATTAAAAACAATATTTAAAGAACAATACTTTAAGTAAACAAACGATAAAGTTGCCATTCCGAAAAAGAAAAACTTAACAAATAAATAAAAACACTATACAATTACGAGGCGAAATTGCTTTTCAAAAATATTTCATTGCCACATATAAAGGTTGCAAATTCTTCTGTTGCAAACTTTTTATTATTTATTTATTTTTTACTTTCTCTTGTATATGAGTAATTTAAGAGCGAGAAAAATGCATTATAATAATTGTCAAAAATATTTAGAGAACATTTTTAATTAAAACTAAGTTTGAAACTGTTTCGAATAAAATTGACTTTCTTATAATTTTTTTAAGATTATTGTATTATTTGAATTTCTAAATTTTAAGAACATTAGTATATTTGTTTCGCTACTATTTTAAAAAAATAATACTGAGTGTTATTATCTCACGAACAATAATTTACTAAATAAATTAAATATAAAGCAATAAAACTATACAACCTATTCATTTATTAAAGGATTTATTGCAATATTTAAGATGTTTTATAGAAATATTTAAAAGATTTTACAATAACAATACTTTTTAGTAAACAAACGATAAAGTTGCCATTTCGAAAAAAAACAAATAAATAAAAAAATGATTACAAGGCGAAAATAGTTATTTTTTAAAAAAATATTTCATTGCTACATATAAAGGTTGCAAATTCTTCTGTTGCACATTTCTATTTATTTATTTTTCTACTTTCTCTTATATACAAATAATTTCAGAGGGAGAAAAAATGCATTACAATAATTGTCGAAATACCTACAGAAAATCTTTTGGAGTAACAGAGTGTTTGACATCTCGCCAAACGAGAATATTCGCCTCACAGAAGTCAAGCAGGTTTTTTTATTTAATCCGATAAATAATTCGAACCAAGAAGTGTGTTTAAAAAGGAGTAGAATTCCTCACACATCAAGCGTAAAGTATGCCTTCTACTCAATAAGAAATAAATAGGCGTCTTTCAAGAAATAATTCAAATCAAATATTTTTATTTAAAAAAAATACTTTATTAAAACGTAGTCTAAATATTTATTTTTTTAATATTTTCTTTAAATTATTTTGATTCTTACTGTGTGTTTAAAATTGGTAAAATTTCAATAATGAGAATTATTTTATTTATGGGTTTTTCAAAAAAAATATTAATTAATTAATTAAATTTAAGAAAAATAAAAAACTATTAAAATAAATTTAACCAACAATAGTAAAAATAAATAATAAAATAAAAATAAATATAAAAATATAACTATAAATAAATAACAAAATAAAAATAAATAAATATAAAAATATTTAAATAAATAATAACTTTACAATAAAAATAATTTTACCAACTTTACTTTTTTTTTTTCAACAACATAGTTAAAAAATATTTTGAAAATTTAAGTTTGTGGTGATGTAATTAATTTTACATATTTCAAATAAAGAGATATTCATAAATGAATTTTACTAAAAAAATGGTTAAAAATTGATTTAGAAAAAAATTATCCTCATATCATCCCTGTTTCTGTATTTAAAGTATTAACTTAATTTTTACTTGGAGATATAAAGTACTGTTCTATAATGATAAAAGCTCAAAATTAAAATGCATTTATTATTTAATTGTATTAATGATGTTATGTTTACGCAACTTTGTTAATTATGGTGAATTTTCGAAAAATCTGTGTTATTAAATTCAAACAGTTACCCTTTAAGTCCTTTTAGAAGATATTACACCCTTCCACCACCACCCCCTCCCTCTCAGGAGAATAGCAGTGGCAGACGATATCGCTATTGATTACATGATGAAAACGATAAGTGTTATTAAATATCAAAAGATATTATATACAATAAATTATAAATAAATACAGTAACTATAAAAAAAGGCTTAGAAATGACTAATAAAATAGAAAAAGAACTCATTTAATCCTAAAAAACATAGTCCTTTCTAACTTGCTTTTCACTCCCAGTAGATTTGTACGGAAACGCCCTTACTTAAAATAAATGAGATATGCCCAGTAATATAAACGTTATGTTAGCTGGTAAAAAAAAAATAGAGTGTGAACACTAATAATTGACTGTAACCATGAAATTAATAATGAAAACAATCTGCTTACGTCACAATAGCTGTTTTAATTTTATTAATAAAGAAATATTACCTCTTCGAGTTGTAATTTAAAATAAATGCCACAGGTTTTTGCATTCAATATTAATGACATAAAATCAATAATAATAGATTTTGAATTTAAAATATGGTGACATAGTATTAGTAAGTAATAATCAGAAAAGATATTATTATTAAATTAGATATAATAATATACAAAAGGAAAAGTAATAATGCATCAAAGTAATTTTTATTTGTTCTACCATGACCTATTTGATAAAACCGCTACTTACTAAACGTGATATTTCAATCTAAATTTTTAATAAGCACAAATACAAGGTGACCATTAAGACTGACCTTTTTAACAATAACGTTTTTGAGAACTTTATTTTTTATTTAATAAACTTGGTATTTTTAAAACGTTAATTAAATGCAATTCTGTGTACTTTACCTTCGTTTGTATTTTTATAAATAAACAAAAAGTGGAGAAATGACAGAATTAAAAATATGGCTATAATGATTTTTGGATAGATAGTTAGGTTTTTTTGATTTAGAGCAGCTGGGTTTAAAACCCGACAAGCGAAGTTGAACTTACAAAATAATATCAATTACAATTAAAATATCAACACATTGAAGATGTCTTTTAAAGTTATGCGGGAGCTTTAGGGAGTTAAATTTATTATCTCAGTAGATGTTTATTATCCGGAATATGGGGAAGAATCATTATTTTATTTTCTAAACTTACACAAATGACGTCATTATTTTCTGTGGAGGTATAAAAAAAAGAAAAACGTATCAAGATTCATGCTGTTTCTTATCCCACATGGAAGGCAACAACATCTAAACCAAGTCCAAGAACCCGTATGGTCTCATGGAAGAAAGGAAAGGGTAGGGGGGGCAGCTTTTGTTGTGATGGAGTGCCCCTAGGTAGAAGTTTGATGTGGCTCCGTGAGGCTGAAGAAGTGCCTTACGGGAGGACTTTTAGGGGAAACTACCCCTCATGTACGCATCGTACGGGAGAAAATCCGGAAAATTCACACCAGGTAGTCAGACAAACAAGGCAAGGAGCTGGACATCATAAGCGCCATCGAGTCTCTTCGTTTTTTGAAACAGTGTCTACAACAAAGCAGCCAGCGGACTGAACCTCCGTCTTAATGCTCACCAGCGGCACGTGTTGCGACGGAGCCACGAGCCGGGCAAAAGATTCTTTATTTGCCATATCTGAAAAAACAGTATTTTAACTTCAAAATAAATTCAACTTTTAAATACTCTAATAAAACTTAAAGAGGTCTTGTAGTAACATGGCAGATCGCAATTGAGAGCCCGCTTCGAAACCCTATATACCAATCCAACCAAAGTTCTCGTGTCTCTACCGAAGATAGGCACTATAAACCAGTAGGCTGGAAAATCCTTCAGTTGACTTAGAGAGGAGAGTAAGATGATGAGAATCGAAAGAAATGTCGCCTTTGGAGATGGAGGAATAAAGTGAATGCCGGGTATCAAACCAAGATATCTAGGTGCATCCTAGATAATGATGAATCTGCTATTGTAACAGTTCTTTCTCCTACAATCTGATAAGCGCGCCCCCTGTGGCGTTCAGGAGAAATGCTAAGTCAGACTGGTGACAGTCTGGAGTCCGACGCTTCTGTAGAGAAACATTTAATTTATAGTCCCTCATCCCGAGAGGAAATATATTCAGCATCCTGGAGCATTAGTTTGCCTACAGACTCTCACCCGGAGAGGAGGTATATTTCGCGCACCCTACACGTAACTTATTATGGGGGTTTCGGCTTAGAAGTGGAGTCCTTTCACGTATCTATAATTATATGTTTTTAAATATGAAATGTTGTCTGTCGCTAATTGTATGTGTACAGTATTTGTGCATGTGTCAATAAAGCTGTGAGTTCTCCAACTTGTGCCTCAAGTATCTCAACCCAACAACACCCAGTTACAATCTGGTTGCCCAACCTGCACATTACACTATATATATCTGACTTTGCAATGGGCGATTAATTTCAAGTCAATATTCGAAGTATTTGCATATCATAAGGAACGGAATACACACGCAAAAAAAAAAATTAACAAAAAGATCAAATGGATTAATATAGAAACATTATGAAAAAAATTTCATCATTTTTATGCAATTTTCTTAACCGAACTCCATTTTCTTTCATCTTTTCTAACTCTTTTTTTTTTTTTAATATAAACGACATAACTTTAAAAATAAATAAATCTGAAAATTCATTGAAAAGAACCTATATCAGTAAAAACAGATGAAAATCTTTACATTTTACAGATGATTCGTAAAATTTGACAATACAATAAGTTTGGACTTATTATATACACAATGAATAAAAAAACACTATGTAAAAGAAAGCGCTATTTACACAATCACCAAGGCACTAGGTTCGCAAATGGTAAAAAATAAAATTCACAACAGTACACTAGAAAGAAATAAGATCACTGAATAAAGAAGATGTTTTTATGTATATTTAGTGAATTTTTATGTTGAACCAGCAGATATGAAGCTGCGTTTCTCAGCTACAGAAAATAAAATATTTCTAGTTTTGATAAATTTTATCAGGAAAAAATATTGGCGAAACACGCAAAAAAGTCAAAAAAGAAAATCTCACTCGCGAGTGCAGAACATCTGATAATATTTACAACTCGCCATTGATTATTTATTACTTGCCATATTGATTATTTATTACTCGCCATATTGATTATTTATTGACTCGCCATTTTATAAAAATTAAAATGCATAGAGGCAGAAAAAGAACAGTTCATAAAAGTGATGGTTTTATTATTTTTTTTTTTTAATTTTGGTGGAGTTAAAAATATCGTTTGCCTTTAGTCTTTGATTGTTTACTTTGTAATTTTCTATTTATTATTCAAAAATTATTCGTAGTTGAAAGGAAATAACGAACAGTATTACGATCATCTGATAAATTATAAATGAAAAATTATTTTGAATAAAAATAATTCAGACTGTAAAAAATAAATGTTAAAGGTACAGCGACTCTTAAAAGTGTTATTACACTTTAAAAATTTGCAGAAATAGCCTTGTAACCAGAAATTGAATTCGAATATGAAGTCCAATATTTTTTTCATGTCATCTTCATGTCATTTAGAATAAAACAAAACAATTTTAAAAAATATATTCACTCTTCATTTTATAAAAATTAAAAAGCAAGGAGGCAGTAAAAGAACAGTTCATAAAAATGATCGTACATCGATAAATTTCGTTTCGAATAAATTAATAAATAAAATTTTGATTCGTAGCTTTTGTTTTTAATTTTGGTGATGTTTAAAATATCGTTTGCATTTAATCTTCGATTGTTTACTTTGTAATTTTCTATTTATTATTTAAAAATTACTCGTAGTAGAAAGAAAACAACGAACAGTATTCCAAAAATTGATTATTTTTCATCATAATATGGTAAAATCAGTTCAAAAATATCATTAAATTAGTATGTTTATATCATATTACAATGCAACATATGATAAAAATGTTTTAAAGAATAAAAATCGAATTAGAAACAAGCTAAAAAATGGTCGTCTGGCAAAGTTAACTTAACGTGATCATAGTTAGAACTAAGTGAAAAATCCACGTTTGAGTGCTGTAAAAATTTTTATTCTTCAATTTCACTTAAAACTGTCGGACGAATGCTTAGATGAGCATGATTAAATGAATATTCTGCCTGGTAAAAATTATTTGTAAGTGTAAAAAATAGAAATCTGAAATTCTACTGGAATAAAATCTTATTTATGGATGAAAGGAAATTTAATATTTTTGGTTCTAATAGACGTATAATTTTATCGAGAATAAACAAAATGAGGAACTTAATGCCAAGAATTTAGCTGGAACAGTCAAGCATGGCGGCGGATTGTCCTTGTGTAGGAGTACATGTCGCCATCAGGACTAGGTAGTTTGGTATATACTAATGGTGTAGTGAATAATTTAAATGTACGAATTCAATATTTTAATTTGGACGAATTTAAAAGTTTAAAAAAAAAAATTTTAATTAAAATAAATTTATATAAATATTTGTAAAATTAATTTTTTAAAATACATTTTTACAAATTTAATAAATAAATAATTTTTTATTTAAATAAAAATTACTAATACAGCCCGACTCGTGGCTCAGTGGCAACGTGCACAGCTAGCGAGCATTAGGACGGAGGTTCCATCCGCTGGTGGCATTGTTGTAGATGCTGTTTCAAACACGTGGAGAATCGATGGCGTTTGGGATGTTCTTCAGCATCTTGCCTCGTGAGTCGGGACTACCTGATGTGAGTTTTCCGGGTTTTCACCCATACGATACCCAAATGCGGGGCAGTTCCCTAAAAGTCCTCCCAGAAGGCACTGCCCTCCTTCTTCAGCGACACGGAGCTAAGTCATACTTCTACCTACGGCTTACGGGGGTGCTCCGTCACACCAGTGACCTTTGGTATCCCAGACTTCAGGTTCGAATCTTGGTGGTGGCATGGAGGTTTGTGAGTGGTGGACAGCCCGGTCTGTGCACAAGATGACTGTAGAGCAAAAATCAAACCATCACAACAGAAGCTGCATCCCCCTCCCCTTCGCTACTTCCATAAGGGGATACGACAACAATAACTAGATACCACTATGAAGCATTTTACGACGGTAAATAAATTTTACAATTGTGCAAACCAATATCAGATTAGTTAGTTTTAAAATTTGCCTATAAGTTAAACGAGAAAAAAGAAAATTTTGTAGACGAGAAGTAAAAAGCATATTTTTAAAATTTTTTTGACTTTGACATGCCACTATCAGTCGAAAAAAAAAAATTGCAATGTCACAAATGATTTCGAAATAGTTAGAAACTCAATGAAATTTCAAACTGTTAAATAGATTAAATATGGCTGTGATGAAAGCGTGTATTGTTGTATTCGAAACAGAGTTAGGTGAGGGAAACAATACATACTTTTTCAATCGTTGCATTTAAGTGGAAGAAATAAAATCAAAGGTAGGGATTAGTGACGGAGTCGAGAACAAGAGTCTGGAGTGGAGCATTTTTTGAAGGAGTCGGCTTAAAATTCCGACTATCGACTTTTTATAAAAATAATTTTATTTTACAAAATTTTAAAAATTAATGTTAAAATTAAATGTTAAGAAGACAATTCAATTATATCCTTTAATAATGCAACCAATAGCTAAGACAATTACTACTTTAGCGACATACCAAGTAAGTGTTGAGAGACTTTTCTCAGCATTGAGGTATATAAAAAAATATCTTGGATCAACAATGAAAGAAGATTTTATAGAAGACATTTTTATTTTTAAGAAAAGACTAAATTTAATATGTTACGAATATAGCATCTTTGTGATTAAAATTTATAATTTCCTACCACTTGTCTTAAGCTATTTTATAATACTTTCTTTTTCTTCTTCATTGCCACAACAGCCCCATGGTGGGACAAGCCCGTCTGCCCTATTGGCAGATTTCGAGACAGGACATGTTTTCCTTTTACGAGGCTGTTTCCAGCTTTACGCCAAAGTTGTAAAGTCATATTGGACCTGGACCTACGGTTTAAAGTTGATTCCAAACCATTACAAATATCCATGGCACAGCCGGGACTCGAACTCGAAGCCTATGGCACCAAGCTCTCTATAATTAGTACATGTTAATATCATCATCATCAGTGTCGCAATAGCCTCATGGTAGGCCAAAACCGTCTGCCTCCAGGTATATTTCTAGACAGGAGTTGTTTTTTTCTTTTTATAGGGTAGGGATGTTAACACTACGCCAAACGCTTTACAGCCATATTAGACCGAGTGGCTAGCGCTCTGGCGCTCGGTGCCACAGGTTTCGTGTTAGAATCCCGGTAGTCCCATATATGTTTGTAGTGATTCGGAATTCACTTTAAGCTGTAGGTCCCGGTCTCATATGACAGTAGAGCATCAACAGAGCCCAATCAAACTTCTCATCCACATCTTTCCCAAACTGTAAAGTGACAACTCAGCTCTCAGGCACAATGATGTGGTGTGGTCTAGCAATAGTAGCCATATTAGACCGGATAATACGGTTTAAAGTGGATTCAAACCACTACAAACATCCACGGCACAGCCGGGACTCGAACCCGAAACCTGTGGCACTGAGCGTCATAGACTTGTTAATATGGTACTGTTATATTTATAGGATATAAGTATTTTTTTAAGCAGATGTATAGTAAATGAAAGGACAAATACTATGCCTTTAAAGCTGTAAAAAAAATGTGTTATAAAAAAACTATTTTGATAGATATTTAAATGCAATAAAAAGCATTGAATTTATTTCATAAATTCTTTTAAATCCACTAGTAAAGATCAAAGTATATAAAATTACGAAAAAAAAAGGCAGTAGTCGAGAGTAGGCATAAAATATCCCGACTTAGGAGTGGGAAAGTTTTTGGCCGATTCTCCATGCCCCCCTACCCCAAATAAATCCTAAAAAGTACTTAAAAAAGATTCAAAAGAGACAATAAAATGAATAACTAATTCCGAGCATCGACTTTCAATGAATTTAGCAAAGAATAAAACAGAAACTTACAAACAAGAAAAATAAATATTTGAAATTACATAAAAGCAAACAATTTTTATGAAACTAAACTTATTTCATATCCGGCAACAGAACTCAATGATTGACACGTTTGAATGAGAATTACACGTGTTTTTGATAAGTTCCAAAACGAAATTGACAGCTGAGATATTACTATTGTGATGACTAAACAATGTGTCTTGTTTAGAAATAAATCCAACTAGGATGTGACTAGGAAAAAATAGGTATTTTTTATAAACTTTTTTTTTTTATTTTCTTATTTTAAATTGATGAAACAGATACAATTCAAATGCCGGACATAGAAATTTTCATTGTTTGCACTTGATTTGCGACCGCCTGATGTATATCTACTTACCGCATCATAATTCTAAAATACACTACATATACTACTACGCCATCATAATTCTAAACAAGTAAAATAAAAATAAAAAAAATTTTAAGTCAATTCCTTCTTTTTTTTTCACTAATTGCAGAAAGTCCTTTATAAATAATTTTCATTCATTTTTTTAAGTTTATCTGGCGCCATCTATTGATAGATATACGCAACTTAAATCTCAAAAAAAATAAAATTAATTAATTAAATTGAATGAATGAATTAATATTTGAAAAACTGTATTAACATCCAGTATCGTCCACTACAAGTTCAAAAAAAAATGTATTTGAACTTAAGTGGATGAATACAAAGTATTTCATGAACGATTGAAAATTTGAACAAATATATAGGGAGAGTATGAGCTAATAGAAGGAATTTAAAAACAAATTTTAACATTTTTCTTGTTTTATTAATATTTTTAATATAAATTGAAAAATATTTTAAAAGAATGGTTTTCTAAAATGTTAAAATCTTATGAATGATGTATAGGATATGTTCTGATCTATTTTGAAAATATCATTTTTATCGAGCACGATTAAAGTAACTGAACTAAAAGCATGAAACAATTGTAATCATGCTTCCTCCAACTTTCTTACGTGAACATATAATTATTAAATAATTCTCAGATTTTTTTTTCGTGAAAATAATATTCCAAATTTCATAAAAGTCATGAACATAGAATTCTCAAATTTATAGAATTCGTGAACACGAAATTCGTAAGTTCATATAATTCGTGAACATGAATTTCACAAGTTCATAGAATTCGTGAACATAAAATTAGTACGTTCATAGAATTCGTGATTAAGAAAATTCGCAAGCTCATAGAATTCATGAACATAGAATTAGTTCATAGTTCATAGAATTCATGAACATAGAATTCGTGAACATAGAATTCGCAAGCATTCGTACTATTTATAAAACGTAAAATTCGCTAACATAGAATCATGATTTCTTAGAATTAATGAACGTAAAATTCTCAAATTCATGGAATTCATGAATATAAAATTCGCAATGTTATAGAATTCTTGAACGTAGAATTCGCAAGTTCATAGAATTCGTGAACATATAATTCGTAATTCTTTTTGAAATTTCTATATCAATTTTCCTCCATTCTTCGATCATTGTTTTTAGAATAGTTTTCGTTTAAAGTCATGTTTTTTTCTATACTAACTTGAAGTTTTCTCCAAATTGTTTTGTAATGGGTTTAAATCCGGAGACACTGCTCATTTTTTTCATAACCTGTGGGCAATTGTAGAGTCACCAAAAGCCAATATGCAGAGCCGTGTGCTTTGGGTCGTTATCTTTTCAATATTCAAATTTTGGACTGATAATTTTAAATTGTTTTTTTAAATAATTAAATAAAGAACATGATTCATTATGCTACTCCAAATTATCTAGCCCTGATATTGACAAGACATGCACCATTAAGATTTATCGCTTCAATTAAGTGCTTTAAGTTCCTTTGACATAAAATAATACTTCCACTTAGACCAAAAATTATAAATTTATGATCCTGTTGAGTCAACTTTGTCAATCGATCATTTTTTTTACCCTGTTTACAGTTCAATTTTCTTCTTTTTTTTGACATTTGATCACATACTGCATCGTAAAATGAGATAAATTTACTAATTTAGCAGCATTATGAGCTGATTTCCGCTACTATGATGAAAAAATATTGAATTTTAAGATTAAACTTCAGACAATTTATTTGTTTCCTTTCAACTAGGAGCCATTTTTAAATGATGAATAAAATATAACATAATAAGTAAGTAAAAAATTAAAGTCAAACGATTTTTTCAAATGTCACCAAAATGCATAAATAAAAAATAAAAAAAAAGAATTAAAATTATGGTCTTAATTCTTTAACTAAATCTTTATGAATAATAAAAAATTTTTATAATAAATAAAATCTAAAAAATAAAATAAATAAAATCTTTATAAATTCATTCAAAAATGTTTGGTGTACGACCATTTTTGTAGCGTGTTCATTCTCTGTCGTCTTGAATATTTATTTTTTTTAAAAAAAAAAGACAATGAGTTAACATTTTTTTTAAAAAATTTGTTCGATTCAGAATTACATGAAGATGGCATGAAAAATATATTGGACTTTTATATTCGAATTTAAAACGCATGAACACTTTTGGGAGCCATCGTACTTTTCGTCTGAAGTATTTTAAAGGAAGGAAAAGTGGTATTAAAAATATATTTATAATTAATAATTATTTAAATATGTATAAATAAGATAATTATTATAATAAAAATCTTAAATATGTATATATAAGATAATTATTATAATACAAATCTTAAATATGTATACATAAGATAATTATTATAATAAAAATCTTAAATATGTAATAATAATTAGACTTCCTTAATTTGAAAATCTGGCAGCTTCACGAAATACCTATGGATTTTTGAAAGTAGTATTTTGAAATTTTATGAAATATAAACATTTCCATTTCGTTTTAATTCTACAAAATTTTGAAAGTAAACAATTTTATTAAAATTTTCGAATAATGAATTAGAAAAAAAAACAAACTTATCTCTATTTACAATGCAACAAATTTGTTTTGTATTCCCTAAAATATTTATTTGGTGAGTGATCAAAATTCATAAAAACATTCTTTACTTACTTATTTTTGAAATGGTAAAAATCTTTTGCTTAAATATTCTTTTAATTAATTGGTTCAAAAATCGTCTGCGAAAGAATTACGAGTGGATAATAAAGTTTAGTTCTCTAAGTGCTCTTATTTACCTTTTGTGATTCATAATTCATATTTATATATTTTTCTATTTTTAACTTACTCTTTCCTTTATTAGAAAATTCGCAAGCATCTAAGTAAACGAAATTAAGAACTGTTTAAAAATTTCCTTAATTAAAATGGTAAGTTTTTATAATTGTTATTATTTTTTTATTACTTTTATTTATTTATTCTTTTCGTATGATCTACTATTTAGGCTTAAAAATTAATTTTTCATTCTAAATTTTTTTTAATTTACTTTCATTTTTTATTTTACAGTAATGAAATTAGTTATATATCTGTAAATGATTACATAATATAAAAATAATAAATATCACTTTAAAACAAATATATTATGTGTAGTAAAATATTAAAATTATGTATAAACATTAAAATTATGTATAACATTAGAAAAGAATACAAGAAATGACTATTTTAAAAAATTAAAAAAAATCATTTCCCCAGTTTTAATCGTCAATCTCAATTAAATCATCAATCTAATTTATAAGGACATTTTAACTTAGAAAAATTCTTTAATATCTTTATAATTTATAAATAATCTTGATTTCAATTATGTAATCGATTAAAGGCTATGGAAACCAAAACACCTTTTTATAATTTCTATATTTTTGCCTGTCATTTATTCTTTTCTTTATATTTTATATACATACTATTTTAATATTAAAATATCCAACGAGTTCAAATTGATTAGTATTGGGTTTTTATCATCTTGATTTACGGTAAACGTTGTTCTTATGTTAAGCATATTTTTGCTGGTTTTTGCGCTTTTTGGTTATATAGTTTTAATTAGATCTACCAAAGTAAAAACATACCTCATTTTGCTAAAACTGGACAAGGCCAGATCATATCAGTTAATTAATAAAAATAGCAATTTTTTTAGCATTTAATTTTAAAATTGTATAATTATAATTACAATAAGCATATTTATAATTATATTGTAATAATTATAATTATTATACAATATGTATTATTGTACTATTAATAATAATTATTATTATTTACTAATTGTATAATACAGTATAATAACTATCATTTAAAAAATTAAAATTAATAAAAGGAATAATTACGATAAAACAAAAAAAAATCGATCGAAAATTAATAGAAATGCATTAAGCCTTCTTATATATTATTTAAAATCACACATTTTTATCACTTTTTTTTTACTTAATAGGAATAATTTATATAAAAATCTTACAGAGAGCAAATACCAAATGTCAAAGGAAGTTCGAATCTTCTTGAAAGCAATGAATAGCAATTCTAAATATTTGAAAATAAGGATCATTGTATTTACTTTTACATGTTCCATGAAAATAAAGAATTAAATTAATGATAAATATATTCAATGATATGAAGAAATTTTCCAATAAAATAAAATTGAGGTTAAATTTGGCACTAAGCCAACATTAAGACCGCATGGCATGAAACTGGTTTTAGAAATTGTATCAAATTTAGAACTCAGAAAACCGAGAAAATAGTTCTTTTAAATAGTAACGCTTTATTAAGATTTATTATATGTATATTTATATTGTTTGAAAAACTACTCCATTTTATTAATATTATTTTGAAAAAATATTTTGTTAGAAAAAAATAATTTGTACAGAGAAAGATAGGGTTTATATTGGTCAAACGAAAACTTTCTTTTTGTTCCAAATAATTTTTTACCAAATTTAGAAAAAATATTGTGAAAAAAATTTATAGTTGATGAATTCTTCACGCATTTTTTTTAAATTTTGGAAATTTACTATTAATAAACAGAAAATTAAATTAGCAAATGAGATAAATAAATTTCAAAAAAATGTTTCTTATTTTCAAATTATTTTTCAATATATGTATATATACAATTAAATTTTCAAAAAAGTTTCTTTTTTTGATTCAAACAAAAATGGTACAAATTACTTTTGAATTATTAAAATACGAAAATAAACAATATACATAATGCTTTTATTTCATTTATTATTTTACACTTCTAAATTTCAATTTTTGATTATTCTGCAAATTCAATTTATAAAAATCACAATCTTATTATACTTTAAACATTAGAGAGGACCATAAGAATATTTCAATGATATATATCATAAATAAATAATAACTTTTCGTTTAAATCGACCTCCATCCTCCCTACCCCCACAAAAAGAATTAATATAAAGATTAATAGATTTCTGAAAAATAATTAATAAAACCTTTTAATTCATTTGTAACATTAAATATTAATTTATATAAACATTCAATATATTAAACATTTAATGATTTAATAAAATACTTAGTGCATTATTACATGATAAAAAAATAATTAAAATTTTGTTTATATACTTATTAAAAGCACTATTATACATTGTTGCATATTAAATGAAAAATTAGAAAACAATAATGCTTTTAAATACAATAAATTATACTCAATGAACTAATAATGATCTTGATAAAAATTGAAATTATTTTTTTTTTTTTAAATATAAAGGAATCACAGCATTGATAATTTGAAATTAAAAATCAATCATTAAGAAAGAAAAAAATAACTATTGAAACATTTTGTATTTAACTTTTTTATATAAAACATTTTATTTACTTAATTCTTTTTAAAATAACTTTAACAGTATCTTAAATTATTCTTACCTATATTGAAGAAATTTGTTTATTTTTTTTTTTTGTAGATATATATATTTCTAGATATGACACCACATTATATGTTCATTGCATTTTCAAGAATTTCGCCGGTTTTGTGAATAACGCCATCTATCGTTACTTTTTCAACATTTTTAAGAGCAATTCCAAATATTATCAATATCGAAATGGTTCAACGACTTAGCAATATTATCAGTAGAAAATTTTCAAATACATTTATGTTAAAAGATAGAAAATTTTCTACCCTCAAATCTAATATGAAGATAACTCTTTGGGGGTTTTTTTCTCTCTGGCCAGATTATCGATTTTTCTATTTCGTCATATGAACACTGTAACGTGGCGCCATCTATACATTTCTTCATAATGAAAGCATTGCCTTTTATGATTTAAAACATTTAAATTTATAATCTATAATACAAAAAAAAAAAAAAATTCAATTAAAATATATTCGTAGATTGTTTATTTTTAAAGGCAAAAATATAAGTTATGCACCAAATTAATTTTAATTAAATTGACTAAATTAAAATGACTGTAACTAATTTAAAATTTTAATAAAGGAATATGTAACATAGTTCTTTTAATTAAATATTTTTAAAATATAATAATACCATAACAATAGTTAGTGCTACGCATTTATTTATTTTTCATATTATTTAAATTGTTAATAATTTAATTTTATACAAAAAATATTTTTATAAACAGATCAAATCAGGAATAACCAATTTGTACTGTTAAAAATAAAAATAAAGAAAAAAAAAAAACGAGTAGCGCAAAAAAAGTAATTAAAAATTAAATAAAATATTTAATTCTGTATTTTTTTTCAGATATTAAATGACAATCACGTAAAAATCTCATAGCATAATAATATTTTTTTCGTATAAATTTTATTATTATTTTTCTTTTAATTTAATAAGTAAAGAAGTTTTAATGCTTAAATAAGAAATATTTTATAAAATTAAAATAAGAACTGCATTTGAATAAAATGAAAGCAGCATTATTTTTTTATATATTTATATGTAAATAAAAAAAAAATGTTTTAAAAATAAATTATTTTCAAAATGATTTTACATGATGATGAACAGTAAGGATAACCATAAGTGAACTGTCAATCAAAAAAGATAAAACAAAAAGCTATTCAGATTTTGCATTACATTTAGCACTTATTTTTTCTTCAAATCTATTTAAATGCATCTATAGTAGAATTGATGAAAGAGAACTCGATGATATTAATTAAATTAGCGTAAAAGAATGCATTATTTATAAATTTTTATTATTGTTGTTTCACTTTCAGTTAAAAAATCGCCATTAAAAAATATGTTCTTGTAGGTACGTACTTAAATACATTTCGTTTTGTTATACTAATTAAATACAGGTTTACGAAACTTCTTTCCCATCATGCTCTTCGATACATTCATTTTTTATTTTATTTTTTTCGACGCTATCAGTTCTTAAAATAGTATAAACTTAATGCAGATGGTGTCAAAACATTTTGTTCTAATGCAGCTGGCAAACACTTAGGCAATTGTCTTGGATGTCTAAAGGCAAGCGCTGCACCGACGTTACTCACTTGGCACTACCCAGGAGGAGCGTGTAGCTTGAAAGATAAGCTACGGACGCGAAGTAACAATACCCCCGCAACGCTCTACGATCATGTTAGACCGGGTACCTACGGTTTAAAGTAGATTCCAAACCATTACAAACATCCATGGACCGTCGGGCTGTGGTACCGCGCGATAGCCACTCGGCCATTCAGACCCTTGGTGTAAACACATTGCAGTCACTACTTTGAGAACGAGGAGACTCGATAGCGATTATGACAGGAACCGATAATTAAAATATTTGGTTGTAGTTTTAACAAATGCGACATGCAAATAAGCGCAGTTACCTTCAAGTCCTCCCAAAAGCAATTTTTTCTCTATGACATTCTAACACATCTAAGATGTCGCTCAAACTCAAGTCATACTTCTCTCACTTATCAAGTAATTCTTCTCTTATCAAATAATTGAGTTAAATGTTCAGTTTGATCTAACTGAATAACTCAATTATTTTCCGTTTACTTTAATATGTTTATATTAATGCATTAGCTTGCAGTATTTATTTATTAACTTCTAGTATTTATTTTAATGCCAATAGTCAATTCATTAATTGATTAAATAATATTATTCCTTAAATTTTTTTACAAAAAAAAAAAAAAAAAAAAAGCAGAAGACGAAAAAAAATCGAATGATTTATTTCTCAAGTAGATTAAAAATACAATTAATAATTAAGCATCACAAAATTCTATTTTAAAAAAGAAGAGAGGGTGTAAAATGCATTCAAATTTAATCATTAAGATAAAAGAAAATAAGAACACAAACGTTTTCCTAGCATCCAATCGAAACCTGCGTTGATAGTTCCCAAAATGAAGGCATTTAATTAATCGGATCAGCAAAGTATAAGATGCAAGTAATTGGTTTTTGCTTTTTTCTTTACCTGAGGGGTGGCATTGCTAAAGGATATTAGTTTGTGTTCTTGGAAATTGCATGTAATTAATTTGACGAAGTCTAGTTCCTCGTTTTTTGGTAAATTAAATTTTCAAGTAAATGACAAGTTAATATTGCTGTAAATATTATGGTAATTCTATTTAAATAGAACAATATATTTTGTTGCAAGTTAAATTAGAAGTTTTAAAATTAAAAAAACTAATAGGATGAGCAAAATTGACAAATGGGAAAATAAAATTTTAAAAGAAGATTTCTTTTCTCTCCATATAAAAAGGGGCAATTTTTAATGTTTCAGATAAATAAGGATGAAATTTAATTTTATTGTACTTTTATTTTGATATTTGACTTTTAAAAGTTACGTAATGGGTGGCACGCTCTTTTTCCCTAATTAGCTCATATAAGTAGATTTCGTGTCCCATCTTTACTCTACCTCGCGTCCATTTCTCTACAATGAGTCCACTGTGTCCATTTCCATTTCTCTACATCGTGTCCCATTTCATTATAACATGTAGATTTCCATTTCTTTTACATCGTATCCCATTTCTCTACAACGTGTCCCATTTTTCTACAAAGTGTCCATCGTATACCATTTCTCTACAATGTGTTCATCGTATCCATATCCATTTCTCTACATCACGTCCCATTTTTTTATACGACATGTTCATCGTGTTCCTTTTCCATTTCTCTACATCGTGTCCTATTTCTCTCCATTTCTATGCATCATCATTTCATGTTCCCATTTCTATATTTACATAAATCACGAACAGCACCCCGACAGATGATGAAGAGAGAACATCTGCTTTTCAGTACAATTTTTAAGGTTTATACTAAGCGCATACATTTGCTTGTCATAAAGAAAAACTTGAAGACTCCCACTAAGAAATATGACGGTAGATATCAGGCCCTTATATCTGCATAAATTACCATCGAGTCTCCTCGTTTATGAAAACAGACGGATGAAGCCAACGGATTTCAACCTGGGTCCATCTATACGTTAGCTAACTTAAATTGGAAGTTTCCATTTTAACGAGAATAGGCACGATAAATTTGTAACCGTAAATTCTCTATTGGGCTTGAAAGATAGGCGGAGAATATCCATTTATCAAATGCTGCATTTGGCACTGTTCAAACGACAGTATCATTTTATAGTATAACAACTCTTTGTTCCCTATCCATCTATTTTCTTCAATTGCGAACCCTGAATCATGTTGAATCTGAAATCTTTCTTCTATGTAAATGATAGGTCATCAGGCCGGCAACAACAAATTCTGATCTAACTTAATTATTAGTCATACATTTTTTAATCATTGCTTTCTCGATTATTAAATTCACGATGGATGTATGGGGCATTTCATTTTGTGAAATACATCTGAAGCAATTAAGTATGATTTTCTTTTTAACTTTTGCAATAATCATGTTCACATGGCAATCCATCAACAACATGCTGTCAAGTGATATACACGAACATATGGAGAACTGAAAAACAGGAAACGCAGTAGAATTGTTACTTATTTCCTATTTTTGTCATAATGTTTATCGCAATCAACTTGACACACATTAGTAAAGCTATTTCGACCTCACAGAATTTATGATGAGAAGTTTTGACATCATAACTAAACTTGTTACTGATTCCTCCATGTAATCTTTTTTAAAATTAGGTCTGTATTCTACTACATTCTGTTGTCTCCTGTTCTATTACGCGATGCTGATTATTTCCGAACATAATCATTAATGAATTTCATTTGTACTATTAATAGCTACGAAATATCCCAACGATAGGCGGGGGTTGTATTGGGAAAATATACAATCATTTTTGGTCTCATAATTCAGATTCCAAACAAGTTTAGTTGTTGGAACAAAGTTTATATAAATTCGAATATTTTTCAAAAATCTCTTAAAAAATATCGTTAACAGTATATAATGATTTATTTTGTTATTAATTCGTGTGTGTGTGTGTGTTTGAAAATATGCAATCATTTTTATCTCATAATTCAGATTCCAAACAAGTTTAGTTGTTGGGACAAATTTTTACACATAAATTCGGACCTTAAAAAAAATCACGTAGTTATGGTAAAAATATCATTAACAGCTTATAATGGGTTATCTTGTTATTAATTCGTTTTGTGTGTATGTGTTTGAATATATGCAATCAGTTTTAGTCTCATAATTCAAATTCCAAATAAGTTTAGTTGTTGGGACAACGTTTTTATATAAATTCGAACATTTTTAAAAAATCATGTAATTATCGTAAAAATATCATAAGCAGCATATAATGGGTTAACTAGTTATTATTTTGAGTTTGTGTGTGTGTGTGTATTTTTTCATAAATGTACGTCTGTATTCTTTTCTGACATGGAAAGAACAAAAATTCTTAAAAGATTCTTTTCCGTCCCATTCAAAGCGTATTTAAAAATGCAATACAGAAGGTACAAATAATATTAAAATATTGTATCCTTATTATATTTTGTTTATTTTCCATTTCTTTATTTGTAGAATAATAATTTTATTCGGCAAATCATTCCGATTTCTTTTAAAGAATACAAAAATAACCACTAGATACTTTTAATACTTATAATAACGGCATGTCTTATTAGAAAAAGTAATATACGGCGCATTTTTTTCAAATTTAAATAGTAAAAATTATTTTTAATTAATTATTTTAATTATTTATTATTATTTTTATTCATTATTATTTATTATATTTTCGTTATTAATTTAATAAATCTTTTACCAATTTCGATTTTTTTAAATGACAATACAAAAATCAATGAAAAACGTTTTTTTCTATTGGAAAAAAAATAGAAAAAGATAAATATATAAAAAGGAATAAAAATATAAACAGAAAAAGATAAATACAGAAAAAAAGAATAAAAATAAAAATAGAAAAACGATTTTTCTATTTTCTATTGGCAGTCTTGGAAATTAACATTTAAATCGAAATTATTTTTATTGTTTCCATTCATTTTTTAAAATTATAGGAAATGTTTTAAATTCTAAAAAAAATTCTTTAAAAGAAATCATTTTCAATATTAGCAAGAGGTATTTTTTCCTCGCTGATGAAATATTTTACTCATTTAATTACACATTTCAAAAAAACTGTTTGTATTTGCCAAACGAAATTCATTCGTATCATTATTATTTCGTCCATTATTTATTATTTTTATTGCATTTATTACTTATTTTTAATTATTATTTTCATGCATTGTTATTTTTATTATTAATTTAATAAATCTTTTTTTCCCATTTCGACTTTTTTAATAATAATAAAAAAAATATCGAAATGAGAAAAACATTTTTTCTATTTGCAGTCTTGGAAATGAATATTTAAATAGAAATTTATTTGTTATTTTCATTCGTTTCTAAAATTATATGCAATTTTTTTAAATTCTAAAAAATTCTTTTAAAAGTATTGTCAACCTTGATTGTTATCAGAGGTAGTTTTCTCTCCTGATGAAATATTTTACTCATTTAATTACATATTTCAAAAACACTGTTTATATTTGACAAAAGAAATTATTTCGTAATTAAATCGTAAAACCATTTTAAATAAAAACAAAAAGATAGCAAAAAGATTATTTTCTTTTTAAAAGTTTAAAAATTTAAAAAAAAATAAAATAACAATTTCTAAATTAATTCTGTCCCAACTAAAAAAAATATATACAAATAATTATATGTTCTATCAAGTATTTTAAATCACTTAAAACTGATATGAAATAATTTTAGCATACATTTTTAAACATTCTGAGCTTTTAAAACATTTAAAAATTATGAACGATTGTTTTTTAAATAGAATTTAATAGAATTTTAAGGAATTTAGAAAAATTTAAAAGAATTTTTTAAAATTACAATAAAATTTAAATTTAATTTTAAATAGAATTTTAAGAATAATTTAATTAGAATTTTAAATACAATTTTAAGAATAATTTAATTGGAATTTTACGAATACTTTAATTGGAATTTTTAAGAATAATTTAATTAGAATTTTAAGAATAATTTAATTGGAATTTTAAGAATAATTTAATTGGAATTTTAAGAATAATTTAATTAGAATTTTAAATAGAATTTTAAGAATAATTTAATTAGAATTTTAATTTTTAAATAGAATTTTAAGAAACTTTTCATCTATAACAAAAATAAATTAAATATGTTTAAAAGAGAATTTAAAAATCCACTAATCTAAGTAAAAGAAACACAAATTATTAACAACTAGAGACAAATAATTTACCTTTAAAAAAAAGAATGATCTCCAGTAACCCTATCTTCCAAGAAACCGAATACCCTTTTCCTGCGAGTCTAAAATAACAGCCGATCTTACTAATACCGCTGATAGAGTAAAACGAAATTAGAAAGTTAGCCTAACAATAGATACATTCTATCTCCGTTTACTACCGCTATCAATTTCTTTCTCCGATCGTCCGATTAAAAACATGTTGAGTAGTCGTCTCAAGGCGCGACTTATCTGAAGTATCGTTATCAACTCGGGTTCAAAAGCATCGTCAGCGTTCTTAAGTGGCGAGCATACTACTTCACCCCCGTCTGACGTATGTGGGTCAAGTTCAGAATTCGGGGTGAATGAATCTGACTTCTAGAAATCGACCTTAACACTTGTTTTACATTCTTTGGAAACGTATTGCATTCACTGTAGAAATGCTTTTGGGAAAGACCTTTTTTTTTTTTTTTGGCACCATCTACTAC
>BPLR01015603.1:0-55984 GCA_021605095.1 Caerostris extrusa
TCCATGGGACCACCGGGATTCAAGCCCGAAACATATAGCACCAGTGCAGAGCGATAGATACTCGGCCATTCAAGCCTCAGTATTAGGACTGAAGTTCAATTCGCTGGTGACTTTGTTGTAAAGACACTGTTCAAAAAAGAATAGATTCGATGGGAATTGTGATGTTTAGCATTTTTCCTATTTTTCGGAATACATGATGAAATTTTCGGGTTTCCTCCCATATGATGCGCATATGTGGGATATGGTTCCTCCCTGATAGTTCAGCGGAAGCACTGTCTCCTTCTTGAGCGTCAAAAGGCAAGCCAGACTTCTACCTACTGATGATCCATTCAAACCGAAGTTGCCTATCTTCCTTCCATAAGGACAAAAGGATTCATGGACTTAGTCTAGATGTTGCTGTCGATCAAACGGGATAAGAAATAACATTAAACTATATTTGGGTTGGATAAATATTTAAAATTTAATTTTATCGCTTTGTAAAGATGCAATATTTAATGGGAATTATTTTTATGGAAATTCTGGAATATTTCAATAGAAAATAAAATGACACAAAATAACTTTTTTTTTTTTAGAAAAGCAGCAGAAATTGTATAGGCCATCTATTGTTAATATAGCAAAATACTTCAGCAAACATAAACAATAATAAACAAATTATAGAAAGCAATTACATTTTTAAATGGTTGTCATAACTCTCAGAAATCATAGAAAAAAAATCGTCGTTGCTATATTAAATGCTTTAAATGTAAAATCATATCATAGACTTCCATAAGCAAAGTGGTTATAGCTGAAAATATTGAAAAACAAATTTACTTAAATAAAAAATGCCTGAAAGACTACACATTTCTAAGAAATGAAAGCAGTTACAAAAAGTTACGTTTTCTATTACTCCCTACAGTAAAATAATACCAATCTTCTATTTTTTTATAGTCCGCCAGGGAAAAACCATAATATAAGCAATAAACAGATCCAGTACCAATTTTTCAGTACATCTATTGATTCGAAATAAGATTTTCCTTGTAAGTGTTTATTTAATTCTTTTTCTACCAGTTAAGGAGGGAGATATGTTTCCGTATAAAGCGCTATTCCACGATGAGTCGTCGAACAGTTACGGCCACAATCAACCGTGAGATAAACAGAAAATTTTCCCTCAATCCTTTTCGGTCTTTTGGATTCTGACTCCCAAGTGATTTTTCAACGGCTAGATTTTTAAAAAAGGCAAAACTGTTATTGTTGGAATAAAGTTCTTAAAAATTCTTTTTGATTCGCGAATAAAGTTCTTAAAAGTGCGCCGATTAATTTGAACGATCCTCGCGGCTCACAGTTAAGCAATTGATGGTCGAACATTTGTTTTATGTAGATCGTAAAGTGCTCGAAAAATGCATTAGTTAAAACAGCTACTAACAACAATAAAAAGAATCTCTATATTTAATGTTAATTGCTAAAAAGCTAATTTATTATTGAAAGATCGTTCTAAAATATACTACCTTAATAGGTTTTTACGAAACATGAGATTTTATAATTTTAAGGCAATGTAAACTTTTATTTTAGGGGTAAAATATTTCATATACTCGAATTATTCATATCTCACGTACATTTCTAATTTTTTCACATACTCAATTAGTCTATTTTTAATATAGATGAAAACTTTATTTGAAATATGAATATTATATTGATCAATATAAATATTTAATATATAGCTGAATGTTATTATTTAATTTACTGATTATTTTAATAATTAATGTTGAAATCGGCATATAAATTTTTTAAATTGGTCGGATAACAATAAAAATATTCGTAAATTAATTTATGTAAAGATATTACAACACGATGAACAATTAAATTTTCCTGTAATTTAAAAGGCAACACATTTATATTAATTTGAACTATTATTAAATGTTTTTACTAATATGATCATCATCATCACCGGTGTAGCAGGCCCATGGTGAACAAAGGCCGTCTACCTACTTTCAGATTTCAAGACTAGAGATGTTTTCTTTTTACGGAGTAGGGTTGTCAACCCTATACCCAAATTCTACAGCCATATTAGACCAAGACACGGTTTCAAGTGGATTCTGAACCGCTACAAACATCCATGGCACCGCCGAGACATGAACCCGAAAACTTGTGGTACCGAATCCCAAAGAGACTACTCGGCCATTTTCATGCCCCTTTTGCTAATCTAACGATCGTTATTAAAATGCAAAAGTAGCTTTATTTATATAATCATTATAAAACATCTTATGGATATTTATAGAAAGCTTGATGGTGGAGTGACTAGCTCTCTTGATCTTGTGTCACAGCTTCGTGCTAGAATCGCCATGGTGCCATGGATGTTTTGTAGAATTCTCACTCCTCCTTTATTCCATTTATAATTTATTTCAGAATCCAATTAAACTGTATATTCAGATCTAATATGACTGTAGAGCGTTGGGCATAAGGCTCACAACTGTACTCCGCAAAAGCCTCTCTAGTCGAAGAAAATTTTCAGTACGCAGACGGTCTTGACCCACCATGGGGTTGTTATACCAACGATGATGAGGAGGAGAAATTAGTAAAAACATATAATAAAAAGTAATAAAAATTTGTTGAGTTTAAATTATTTCAAAATTTAAATGTTCAAATTATTGTAAAAATCTATACATACATTTATTAACGAATTTTTTACTGTTAACCAATCTACTTAACACTTTAGGTATATAGGATTTTAGCATTAATTATTAAAATAATCTGCAAAATTAAATAATAACATATATATATATATATATATATATATATTAAATATTATATTCATCTTTATAATATTCCCATTTTAAATACACTCATGTCCATAAATTGGGATAATGAAGTTCAGGAAACAAAAGAGATAGAACAAACAAATTTGACTTATTTGTAAAGTCTATTTATTAAACAAAAGGTAAAGAGCAAAAAAGATGCTATATGTTTGACTAAATTAATAAACATTGCGATTTTTACTCCCTGGAGCAAATTTAAAAGAACCTATTTACAAAAATCAGTATAACATGGTTCGTATGGTGGTTAATATGGAGTATGTCTCCCGGACAATGCAATACAGGCCTTACAAAGCCTAGGTATGCTGAGTATCAAGTTTCAATCTGATCTTGGGAATTTACAACTCATAATGCCCTCCGGAAGTTCCGGTTGACAGGTGGGGGGGGTTGACGGGCTGCAATTCGTTGGCATATCCCACACATGCTCTATTGGATTCAAGTCCGGTAAAATGCAAAAGTAGCTGGCCAATCCATACGGGTGATATCCCCCTCAATTGAAGGATATTTATAGAAACAATGTTGCAGTGTTAAACAGAAATTCAGCACTTTTATTGCATGTTTTCATTTATCTCGAATAGATGTATTATTTTTCTGAACATGCAGGTCCGGATTCTGGACTAATAATTCACTCCAAAAAAGCCATCCTGCACCACCAAATGTATCGAAATTAGTAAAACCTGGCGCTCTCCATATGAAAGTCCGGTAATCAGACTGCAAACTCGCTAAAACAATGTTCTCTAAAACCTATTAAAATAGTTTATTTAGGGAAGATCTTTAAATAATAAATCAGCTTTTAGCAGTAACATTAAAAATTGAGATTCTTCCTTGCTGAGTAGCTGTTTTTAACTGATGTATTTTTCGAACACTTTACGATCCACATAAAACAAATATTCAACCATCAATTACTTAACTGTGATCGGCGCGAATCGCTAAAATTAATTTTTAAGAACTTTATTCGAACATTCTTTTTCTATTCCAACGCAGTTTTCCTTTAAAAAATCCAGGCGTTGAAAAATCACTTGGGAGTCAGAATCCAAAGGACCGAAAATGGCCTGAGGGTAAATTTTTCTGTTTATCTCACGGTTGACTGTGGCCGTAACTGTTGGACGACACATCATAGAATAGCGTTTTATACGAGAAACATATTTCCTTCGTAACTGGTAGAGAAAGAATTAAATAAACACTTACGACGAAAATCCCTACTTCGAAAAGTTGTACTCGTAAAAGTTGGTACTGGAGCTTTTTATTGCTTATGTTATGGTTTTTCCTGCTGAACTATAAAAATCGAAGATTGGTCCTATTTTACTGTAGGGAATTTTGAAAACGTAATTTTTGTACTAACCGTTGCACTTAAAATTCTTAGAAATGTGTAGTCTTTCAAGCGAGATTTATTAAGTAAATTTTGTTGTTCATTTTTCAAATATAGCCCTTTTATATGGAAGTTTATGATATAATATTTTCATTTAACGTGGTATAATACGGCAACGACGACTTTTTTTTATATGATTTTCTTAAAGATATGAAGCCATATAAAAATGAAATTGATTTCTGTGTAATTTGTATATTATTGTTTACGTGTGTTGAAGTATTTTGCAGTTATAAGCAATGGAATACTATACATAAAGAATTGTTATTTTTCTAAAAATCTTCTCCATATAATTTGGTTTTTGTATTGAAATATACTATTCGTTTCCAAGGTATAAAATTAAGTTGACAATTATGACAACCTGGGGTTTATAAAAGGGAAATTGATTTCTGCATAATTTGTTTATTATTTTTATGTATGCTGAAGTGTTTTGTAGTGTTAGCATTAGAAGACATAATGAATTGATGTTGCTTTTCTAAAAAGATTTATCAATGTAATTTGATTTTCATATTGAAATATTCCATCAGTTTCAATGCGATAAAAATAAATTTCAAATATTTATCCAACTTAAATATAGGTTATTGTTCTTTCTTGATCTTTTTTGGTAGACAGCAACATCTAGACCAAGTCTATGAACTAGTGTGGTCTCATGGAAGGAAAGGGGGGGCAGCTTCTGCTGGGAAAGCGGAGAAGTCTGGCGCTGAAGAAGGATGACAAGGTTCATATCATGCATATGCACATCATTTGGGAGAAAATACGCAACACTCTCACCAATAAGTCAGACTAACAATGGGTCCTGAATAGCTGAGTGTCTAGCTGTCTGGAGCTTGTTACCACAGGTTTCGGGTTCGAGTTCCGGAGGTGCCATGCATGTTTGTAGTGGTTGGAATTCACTTTGAGCCGTAGGTACCAGTCTCATAATACTGTAGAGCGTCACGGAGCCTAGTCAAGGTTTCTCCCCACATCATTCCCAAATTGTATAGTGGCAACTCAGCTCTAGAAGCAGTAATGTAGTGTGGTTTAATAGTTGTAGTAGTCAGACTATTGAGGCAAGATGATGAACATCATAAACGCCATCGAGGTTCTATAGTTTTTTTGAAACAATGTGTACAACCAAAGCCGCCAGTGGATTGAACTTTACTGCTAATGCTTACCATGGTGCACGTCACCAGCGAGCTATGAGTCGGACAAAATATAAATTAGTTTATAAAAAAAATATTTATTCAAGAATATTACATTTAAATTAATATTTTGCATTTAATAATATTTTAAATTTGTGGAGTTACACTATGGGCAGAGATCTAGTCATTCGGCTGTCAGTACTTCATAACTATTCATTTAATTTTTTTATCAAATTATTACCCATATCAAAAATACTTTCACATTTTCAAAGTAATCACTAGATTAAAGAAAAATATTTAATAATAATTCAAATTAACATAAATGTGTTGCGTTTTAAATTAATGAAAATTTAATTGTTTAACTTGTTGTGAAATCTACACATAAAGAATTTTATTGAATTTTTTTTTTTACCGATCTATTGAATTCTTTGGTATATGCAGTGATTTTATCATTAATAATTAAATAAATCTGCAAATTAAATAATACCATCCTTCTAACTTTTAAATATTATATTCATCTATATAATATAATATTTCAATATATATTCCTATATATATAGACTAATTCAAGTACACGGAAAAAGTATTTTTAATCTAAAATTAAAGTTTCCTTGGCATAAAATTTTAAAAATCTCATGTTTTCTAAAAACCTATTAAAATAGTTTATTGAAGAAGATCTTTAAATAATAAATCAGCTTTTAGCAGTAACATTAAAAATAGAGATCTTTGTTGCTGTTAGAAGCCGTTTTTTTAACTGATGTATTTTTCAAACACTTTACGATCCACATAAAACAAATGTTCAACCATCAATTACTTAACTGTGAGCCGTGCGAATCGCCAAAATTAATTTTTAAGAACTTTATTGAACAATTCTTTTCTGTTCCAACACAGTTTTCCTTTAAAAATATAGGCGTTGAAAAATCACTTGGGAGTCAAAATCCAAAAGACCGAAAAGGCTTGTAGGGTAAATTTTCTGTTTATCTCACGGTTGACTATGGCCGTAACTGTTCGACGACGCATCGTAGAATAACGTTTTATACGGGAAACATATTCCCTCCTTAACTGCTGGAGAAAGAATTAAATAAACACTTACAAGGAAAAATCTACTTCGAATCAATAGATGTACCGTAAAAAATTGGTACTGGAGCTGTTTATTGCTTATATTATGGTTTTTCCTGCCGGACTATAAAAATTGAAGATTGGTACTATTTTACTGTAGGGAGTTCCAAAACGTAACTTTTTGCACTTAAAAATCTCAGAAAAGTCTTTCAAGCGAGTATTTATTTAAGTATATTTGTTGTTCAATATTTTAAAATATAACACTTGCTTAGGGAATTTTATGATATGATATTTTCATTTAACATGGTATATGGCAACGACAATTTTTTTTATGATTTTCTGTGAGTTATGACAGCCATATAAAAATGAAATTGATTTCAGTATAATTTTTTATTATTGTTTATGTCTGCTGAAGTATTTTGTAGCATCAATAATGGAAAATATAAAGAATTGCTGCTGTTTTTCTGAAAAAAATATTCCGTTTAATTTGATTTTGTTTTGAAACGATTAAATTAAATTTCAAATATTTATGCAACTCGCCTGAATGTCCGAGTAGCTAGCGCTCAGGAGCTTGTAACCACAGTTTTGGGTTCAAGTCCTGTTCAGTGCCATGAATGTTTGTAATTGTTCGGAATCCACTCTAATCCGTAGGTCCCGGTCCAACTTGTTCGTAGAGAGATGCGGTGGTAGTGTTACTCTGCGTCCGTCGCTAATCCTTAAGCTGCAGACATCTCCTGGGTAGTGCTAAGTGAGCAACATCGGTGCAGCGCTTGCCTTAAGGCATCTAAGCCAATTGTCTAAGTGTTTGCCAGCTGCATTAGAACAAAAAAATATTTATGGAACTAAAATATAAGTTGTTGTTTTTTATCCCACTTGGTCGGCAGCAACATCTAGACTAAGTCTGGGAACCCGTATGTTCTCTTGGAAGGAGGAAAAGGGGGGGCAGCAGCTTCTGCTGTGATGGAGCACCCGTAGGTAGAAGTCTGACTTGACTCCGTGTCGCTGAAGAAGGAGGGCTGTGACTTCCGGGAGAAATTTAAGATGGAACTACGACTCACATGCGCATCATATGCGGGAAAACCCTGAAAACTCCCACCAGGTAGTACGACACCGGGGCCTGATCGCCGAGCGCCAGAGTGGTTCGGAATCTTCTTTAAGCCGTAGGTGCCGGTCTAATATGGCTGTAGATCCGGGCATTGGGGCGAAAACCCTATTGCACAGGCGTTGGGCTGAAAACTCCTTTTTTTCATCATCTCCTGTCTCGAAATTTGCCAGTAGTCTGACGGCTCTGGCCCACCATGGGGCTGTTCTATCAATGATGATGATCAGATTGCTTTTTTTTTAATGTTTGTCTGTGAGTTATGACAGCCATATAAAAGTGAAATTGATTTCTGTATAATTTTTTTATATTGTTTATGTGTGCGGAAGTATTTTGTAGTATTGACGATGGAAGATATCTAGAACTGCTTGCTGTTTCTTTTCTAAAAGAATATTCTGCATGTAATTTGATTTTGTTTCGAAATATTACATTCCTTTCTAAACAATAATATTAAATTTCAAATATTTATCCAACGGTATTGTAATTTCTCAGCCCACTTTTTCACATGACATTATTGACAAATCTTATACTAAAAGTATATTATTCAATGAGACTTTCTTACTTATGATCGTATAATCTGGCAAAATAATAACCACATTACTTACAGACAACATAAATTTTAAACTGTGATTTCCTGAGGGAATTAAATACAATGGAAAACTTTTTTTATACTTCATACAATGGCATATATAAATTATCAAAGTACATTTATATTATTGATACAAAATCAGTATTTTGAGAGTTCTTATGTGTGACCAAGCTCTTCTAAATGCCGTGGAATTGAATAAATTGGAAGCTTTTAAGTATTATTGTCTCTAGGTAGCTCCCATTCTTCAGCATGGTCACAATTAATATTTTAGGGTTGTTTTAAAGCTGTAGCTGTTTAATCGTCTTTTGTCCAACAATCGCCTACTGTATTTCATATATAGTCCTTGGCATGTCTGGACTCATAAGAAAAATAACTGATGAGTCCTTCCTATTTGCCAAGACATGCCAAATACTACGTATGAAATACAAAAGTTGACTGTTATGATTATGTTAAAAGTTATAGATTAAAAAAAAATTGCTTGTTAAAAATGTGTAGTTTCCTATCCCACTTGCTAGACAGCAACATCTAGAACAAGTACAAAACCCCGTGTGGTCTTATGGTAGGAGGGAATAAGGGGGCATCTTCTGTTATGTTGGAGCAGTCATAGAATTGACGTGCCTCAATGACGCTGAAGAAAGATGGCAGTGTCTTCCGGGAGGACCTTGCATTTGCGTATCGTATGGGTCAAACCCCTGAAAACTCTCACCAGCTAGTTCGATTCACGAGCAAGATACTGAACGTCATAAACGCCATCAAGCCTTCTCGTTTTTGAAGCAGTGATTACAACAAAGAAGCCAGCTGATCGATCTTCCGCCCTAATGCTCACCAGAGACACGCGTTGCCACTGAGCCACGAGTCGGGGAGGTTAAAAATTTACAGATCGCATTGAATCTGTTAATCATTTATTTCACTCAGGGCTTTATTGCGCAGTTGCGCTCGTGTTTGGTACCATGGGCTTCAGGTTCAAATTCTGACTGTACCATGGATGTTTGTCAGGGGTCTGGAATCTGTATTAAACTGTAGTTTCTGGTCTAATTAGCACTAGTGTAGTCAAAATGACCGTGAAGTGTCAAACCAAACCATGTTGACATTACTTTTCACCACTGACTCCTTAGATTGTAATCTCGAGAATAGGATGAATGTAGACAGTTCCTTAAGTTGCAAATGGCGTGGTAACGGAAGATAATGCAACTAATGCTTCATTGCTAAGTTTGTGTCTTGACAGTCGAGAAGTACTGACAATTTGAGTGGGTCATAAACAGATTATGATCCTGGCCTGATGGTCATCATCCATCACGTGGTACAGTTTCATATTTTAGATATGCCTGGTTCTCCTCCACCCACTGTTTCCATACTGGTATCACAGTAATGGCATCACATTAATATCTGAAACTTATCCATCCACAGACTAATAGCATGTCTCCATTAATTTCCAGCATTTTCTTAAAAAAGCAAAAAAAAAATTTAAAATGCAATTATAAAAAAGTTCGTTTTTGCAATTTTTTTAAAATATATATATAATATTTTTTAATCTAAGAATTAAATTATAAATAATGTAGGTTTTTTATTTATTAAAAAAAAAAAAGGATATTTATCATAGATATTCTTTTTCTAATTCAGAAAGATAATTTTTTTCAAACTATAAAAATTTTCAGCAAATCGAAATTTTATGCTTCTCTTTATATTGAAAAATAAATTACTTCATTGCTGGTCGCATTGTTGTAGACACTGTTTCAAAAAAGAAGAGATTCGATGGCGTTTGTGATACTCAGTATCTTGCCTCGTTAGTCGGAATACTTGGTGGGAGTTTTCTGGTTATTACCCATATGATACGCAAATGCGATGTAGTTCCTCTTAAAAGACTTCCTGGAAAGCACTTCCCGCCCCCCTTCTTCAGCGACTTGGTGCCAGTCAGACTTCTACCTACAACTGCTTCATCACGTTAGAAGCTGCCCCTTTCCTCCAACCATGAGTAGATTACTCAAAGAGTGCCCATCCCACGATGCCGGAAACTCAGGATTAGTCACATCAACAAAAAATTTCATTAAATTATCTTTCTATATATATATATATATATATATATATATATAATTTAATAATATAATGGTTTTTATAATATATATATGTGTGTGTGTGTGTGTGTGTGTGTGTGTGTGTGTGTGTGTGTGTGTGTGTGTGTGTGTGTGTGTGTGTGTGTGTGAAAGAGATGTAGGCCGAAAAGTCTTTTAGTTGCTTTCAAATTAGAGGTTAGAACGACTCAGAAAATACGATTGTGGTATTCTTTCAAATTAAAAATTATGTACCCCCGCAGAAGTCAGTCCTGAATAATTCTTAAACTGCAACAGTTCTATTGTTAGAAGGGTGAATAATAAGTCAAATGCCAACATTCGAAAAGAACAACATTACACAGTGTTTAATAGTCCATTTTGAAATTTAAGCAATTACACTATGAAGTTAAAATGTTTAACAATCACACTATGAAGCTAAAATGTTTACCAATTACACTATGAAGCTAAAATATTTAATAATTAGCAATATGAAGTTAAAATGTTTAGTAATAAACACCGTGAAGTTAAAAATGTTTATCATTTACATTATGAAGCAATAAAAATATAGTTAAAATAGTTAGCAATTACACTATGAAGTTAAAGGTATAACAATTACCCCCTTGAAGCTAAAATGTTTAGCAATAGCACTATGAAACTAAATTGTTCAGCAATTATACTGTGAATCTAAAAATGCTTAGTAATTACACCGTGAAGCTGTACGCTATACCAATTATATTAAGAAGCTTAAATGTATAGAAATTACCCTATGAAGCTAAAATGTTTACCAATTATACTATGAAGCTAAAATATTTAATAATTAGCACCATGAAATTAAAATGTTTAGTAATAAACACCATGAAGTTAAAATGTTTACCAATTATACTATGAAGCTAAAATATTTAATAATTAGCACCATGAAATTAAAATGTTTAGTAATAAACACCATGAAGTTAAAATGTTTATCATCTACATTATGAAGCAATAAAAATATAGTTAAAATAGTTAGCAATTACACTATGAAGTTAAAGGTTTAACAATTACTCCTTGAAGCTAAAATGTTTAGCAATTGCACTATGAAACTAAATTGTTCAGCAATTATAATGTTTAGTAATAAACATCGTGAAGTTAAAATGTTTAGTAATAAACACACCATGAAGTTAAAATGTTTATCATCTACATTATGAAGCAATAAAAATATAGTTAAAATAGTTAGCAATTACACTATGAAGTTAAAGGTTTAACAATTACTCCTTGAAGCTAAAATGTTTAGCAATTGCAATATGAAACTAAATTGTTCAGCAATTATACTGTGAATCTAAAATGCTTAGTAATTACACCGTGAAGCTGTACGCTATACCAATTATATTAAGAAGCTTAAATGTATAGAAATTTACCCTATGAAGCTAAAATGTTTACCAATTACACTATGAAGCTAAAATATTTAATAATTAGCACCATGAAATTAAAATGTTTAGTAATAAACACCATGAAGTTAAAATGTTTATCATCTACATTATGAAGCAATAAAAATATAGTTAAAATAGTTAGCAATTACACTATGAAGTTAAAGGTTTAACAATTACTCCTTGAAGCTAAAATGTTTAGCAATTGCACTATGAAACTAAATTGTTCAGCAATTGTAATGTTTAGTAATAAAAACACCGTGAAGTTAAAATGTTTAGTAATAAACACCATGAAGTTAAAATGTTTATCATCTACATTATGAAGCAATAAAAATATAGTTAAAATAGTTAGCAATTACACTATGAAGTTAAAGGTTTAACAATTACTCCTTGAAGCTAAAATGTTTAGCAATTGCACTATGAAACTAAATTGTTCAGCAATTATACTGTGAATCTAAAATGCTTAGTAATTACACCGTGAAGCTGTACGCTATACCAATTATATTAAGAAGCTTAAATGTATAGAAATTACCCTATGAAGCTAAAATGTTTACTCAATTATACTATGAAGCTAAAATATTTAATAATTAGCACCATGGAATTAAAATGTTTAGTAATAAACACCATGAAGTTAAAATGTTTACCAATTATACTGTGAAGCTAAATATTTAATAATTAGCACCATGAAATTAAAATGTTTAGTAATAAACACCATGAAGTTAAAATGTTTATCATCTACATTATGAAGCAATAAAAATATAGTTAAAATAGTTAGCAATTACACTATGAAGTTAAAGGTTTAACAATTACTCCTTGAAGCTAAAATGTTTAGCAATTGCACTATGAAAACTAAATTGTTCAGCAATTATAATGTTTAGTAATAAACATCGAAGTTAAAATGTTTAGTAATAAACACCATGAAGTTAAAATGTTTATCATCTACATTATGAAGCAATAAAAAATATAGTTAAAATAGTTAGCAATTACACTATGAAGTTAAAGGCTTAACAATTACCCTTGAAGCTAAAATGTTTAGCAATTGCACTATGAAACTAAATTGTTCAGCAATTATACTGTGAATCTAAAATGCTTAGTAATTACACCGTGAAGCTGTACGCTATACCAATTATATTAAGAAGCTTAAATGTATAGAAATTACCCTATGAAGCTAAAATGTTTACCAATTACACTATGAAGCTAAAATATTTAATAATTAGCACCATGAAGTTAAAATGTTTAGTAATAAACACCATGAAGTTAAAATGTTTATCATCTACATTATGAAGCAATAAAAATATAGTTAAAATAGTTAGCAATTACATTATGAAGTTAAAGGCTTAACAATTACTCCTTGAAGCTAAAATGTTTTTAGCAATTGCACTATGAAACTAAATTGTTCAGCAATTATACTGTGAATCTAAAATGCTTAGTAATTACACCGTGAAGCTGTACGCTATACCAATATATTAAGAAGTTAAAATGTATAGAAATTACCCTATGAAGCTAAAATGTTTACCAATTACACTATGAAGCTAAAATATTTAATAATTAGCACCATGAAGTTAAAAATGTTTAGTAATAAACACCATGAAGTTAAAATGTTTATCATCTACATTATGAAGCAATAAAATATAGTTAAAATAGTTAGCAATTACACTATGAAGTTAAAGGCTTAACAATTACTCCTTGAAGTTAAAATGTTTAGCAATTGCACTATGAACCAAATTGTTCAGCAATTATACTGTGAATCTAAAATGCTTAGTAATTACACCGTGAAGCTGTACGCTATACCCAATTATATTAAGAAGCTTAAATGTATAGAAATTACCCTATGAAGCTAAAATGTTTACCAATTACACTATGAAGCTAAAATATTTAATAATTAGCACCATGAAATTAAAATGTTTAATAATAAACACCGTGAATGTTTATCATGTACATTATGAGGTTAAAATAGTTAGCAATTATACTATGAAACTAAATTGTTCAGCAATTATACTGTGAATCTAAAATGTTTAGCAATTGCACCATGAAAACGCTATAATTATTAAGCAGCTTAAATGTTTAGAAATAAACACTATGAAGCTAAAATGTTTAGCAATAAACACTATTAAGCTAAAATGTTTATCATCGACACTATGAAGCTAAAATATTTAAAACCATGAAGTTAAAATAGTTATTTATTAACACCGTGAAGTTAAAATGTTTATCATTTACATTATGAAGTTAAAATATTTAGCAATTACACTATGAAACTAAATTGTTCAGCAATTATACTGTGAATCTAAAATGCTTAGTAATTACACCATGAAGCTGTACGCTATACCAATTATATTAAGAAGCTTAAATGTATAGAAATTACACTATGAAGCTAAAATGTTTACCAATTACACTATGAAGCTAAAATATTTAATAATTAGCACTATGAAGCTAAAATGTTTAGTAATTAGCACCATGAAGTTAAAATGTTTAATAATAAACGCCGTGATAGTTAAAATGTTTATCATTTACATTACGTTAAAGGTTAAAATTATCCTTGAAGCTAAAATGTTTACACTGCACTATGAAACTAAATTGTTCAGCAATTACACTGTGAATCTAAAATGCTTAGTAATTACACCGTGAAGCTGTACACCATTATATTGAAGTTATACATGAAGCTATACCAATGAAGCTAAAATATTAAGAAGCTTAAATGTATAAACAGAAGTTAAAATGTTTATCATTTACATTAAGAAGCTAAAATATAGTTAAAATATTTAGCCATTATGAAGCTAAAATGTTTAGCAATTACACTATTAAGGTAAAATGCTTAGCAATTACATTAGGAAGCTAAAATGCTTAGCAATTACACTATAAAGCTAAAAGGCTTAGCGATTAAAAGAAGTTAAATTGTTTACCAATTACACTACAAGACTTAAATATCAAACTATAAATAACAATACAACTAATTAAATGCCATGCAACTTTAGAAGAAAATTTAAAATAAAAACATGGTTCACTAAAAATTTATTTTAATAATTCAAATCTTTCTCAATTTTTCTAAAACCCAAATTTGCGAAGAATGTTCTTTATTTTTCTTTGAAAAAATTTTTGATTACATGACAATAAAAGTATTACAATTTTAAACTTATTGTCTACTTATTCCGTTTAAACAAATAATCCGTCTTCATTTTGATATAGAAACAGCAATCATTTTTTAAACATTCACAATTTGAAACTTAATACATGTTTTATTTCCAACTACGAAACTTCAGATAGAAATGCTAAATTGCACCATTATAACAAGACTTCTTTCGTGATTCATTTTAATAGTGTCTTTTTGAAGGACGGAAAATTTGATATTTCGAATGAAAAAGATTTTCTAAAAGTAAAAAAAAAAAAAGAACGAAAATCATTGCTGCCATTTCATTTTTCGAAATATTCCGTTGAGACATTTCTCCGGAGAAAAAAAAAAACCGAAATAAAAAAAAGATTTCTGAAATTATTACGTACTTTTCCCGAAATTAAACGGATGGAATATATTTTTTTTTTAGTTCTTGGCGGGAAATATCTTTCTCCTTTAATTTTCGAGAGATTAAGAACGCACTGAATGGTCTTTTAGTTCTGGGAGGAGAAAATTAAATTGGATTTTATTTCTTTTGCAGGTCTCAGAGCTTAGAGTTTGACACTATTCTTCCCGATAATCCTCAAGAATATGACAATTTGCAGCCTCCCAAGCACAGAGGTAAGGAACGTTATTCCTTGGGGTGTTCCAAGTATTAATGATTAATGTTCTTGGCTTTGAAAAGTTTTTCAAAATGATATCATTTGTCAAATGTGTAATAGTTTATATAGAAAATATAAAAAATACAAAGCGTAAATCGAGTAACATTTTGGATGATGATTTTTAAGTGAGCAATATTTTAATTTATATCAATACCTAAAGATCTTCATCTAGAAAGCTGTCACTATCTTGGGGCATCTATATGGTGAGTGGCTAACGCTCTGGCGCTCGGTATAACAGGTTAAGTGTTCGAGTCCCGGCGATGTTTGTGATGGTTAGAATCCACTTTAAAACAGTAAGTCCCGCTCTAACACGATTGAAGAGCGTTTAAACAAGAATTGTTACTCCGCGTCCGTATCATATTTTCAAGCTACACGCTCCCCCTGGGAAGGTTAAGTGAGTAACGTCGGTGTAACCCTTGCTTATGGAATAAAAGACAACTATCTAAATATTTGCTAGCTGCATTAGAAAAATAAAAATATTATCACTATTTTAAAGCTGGCAGAATTTTATGCATTTTCTGTTATATTATTTTTCCTTTTTCTTTATACCGTATACAGTTTTTAATACTATGCTGTACATCTTCCTACCAATTTTTACTTAATGTAATTCGAAACTACAACGGATGGTACATAGCAGAATAAGCTTTACTCAAGATGCACCATTAAATACCCGTTATACTGCATCCATATTTTGCTATCGCAATTTGGAACGAAGCCCCAAAATCTGGCATTTAAAAAATCCTTCTTTAGGCATCACAAGGAACTAAAAAAAAATTCTTGCGCATATACATTTCTAGGGTTAACTTATAAATTTTCATACATTAAAAAAAGGCTTGCAAAACCATCTTCTATTTCCGCTTCGTTTCCTTTTGATTTCAACTCAAAACATTTTAGCCTGTTATAAATATTTTTACAAATTTAACTGCATTTAAATTATCAAAAACAATTTGTCTAAATGCAATTTATGATTTCGACAAAAATAAAACTGTCAAAAGAAAAATAATGCCAATATTGAAACAAAGGCTGAAGCAATTTGATGGATAACTCTCGTGGATCCCCAGCTAGAGTTGCTTGTTCTAAACTCTATAATCTGTGCAACTAGGGCTGAAATTTTCTTTATATATACTGGAAATTGACACTATAAATTTATAGGCCTAGAATATCCTTTCTTTGCGTTGGTAGTGTGTTCCGAATGACATTCTTTATGGGTTTATTCAAAATTGTAGATTTCCCAACTTCATCCCCAAAATTAAAAAAAAAAAAAAAATTGTAAATGTGCATCTCGGCTCTTGAAAAAGTCATGCGTTATGATGTAGTAGTAGCATTTTGGAAAGCCAAAACACCAACCATGAGGAAAACATTGGCTCATCTTTGTCGATCAATTCTCTAAATATAATTTAATTATTATTTTAATTTTACCGTACATCAATGATCCTCTTATTCCATACCCATCTACGGGTGGTATAGGAAGACATTGTGTTGCAGGAGAGGAATATTCCCGTATTTGCATGTCTTAGCGCGGAAATTTCCAGAAAAATGTCACTTGACAATCCAAATACAAGAACTTTATATTAGCTGCTAAATCACCATCGAGTTAACGGTCTCCACTGCCAAATTCAAAATGATAAGCGATATTGAACTGAAAGCTTTACATGTTTATGGATATTTATTTCACATCTATGGATGTATACGATGGATATTATCCATATATTTGGCCATCTATATTTCATATCTGTGGATAGGTACGATGGGGATGATACAAATCCATATATTTGCCCATCCATATTCCATCTTTATGCATGGACACAATTTGGCAGGTCAAGGTTGGGGGAAGCCTAAACCCCACATGCTATCTTTAAGCGAAGTATTCTTACAAATAGGCCAGTGTAAGCCAACTTCCTGTTATACACCTGAAGTGCTGTATCTAAACCGTTTTAAAATCGAATGGCTTAAGCCTAAATTTTCAACATTCGAAATAAACAATTAGACTTGCGCTAGAAATTTTGGAAGTGTACATCTGCCATAAATCAAATACAACCTGTACTTTATTTATTATTTTCCAAATTATTAAATAAAAATTCGAATATTTCCCTCACAATGGTTGTTCTACTCAATGTCTATGGATGGGCAGATTAAATCTCTAGGCAAAATGTCTCCCAATCACGGTCAAGGTGGAGGAAGCCAAGCCCCAAAATGCTATCCTTAGGCAAAGTGTTTCTACAAATAGGGAGTGTCACCAAACTCCTGTAATACACCATGTAAAATGCTTTATCTGCTATACCTAAGCCGTTCTAGAATCGAATGACATAAGCCTAAATGTTCAATATTCGAAATCATCAATTCGACATGGGATAGAAGTTTTAGAAAAGTATATCGGTCATAAGCCGATGACCCCTGTACTTTATTTATTTATTTGTTTCCTTTTTAGTCTTCTATCAAATGACAATCGTACTTGATTTTCCAAATTATTAAGTAAAAATTCAAATTTTTCACTCACAAATAGCATATTGGATTTACTTACAGAGTGCATTACCATAATTGCTTCTTTACACAAAATTCAATATTGCATATTCAATAAAATTCCCTCGTCTTACCCTGCTAAGTTAAGATCGAGTTAATAAACGTTGGTGGCGATAAATGAATTGAACTGCAAATCGATAAATGGATATTGAACTGCATCTTCCATGTCTGTAGATATCTATTCCACGTCTATGGATGGGTACGATTGAGTTGATCCATATTTATATATTTGGCCTTCAATATTTTATGTCTGTAAATACGACGTGGAGGATCCATATCCATATACTTCCCATACATATTCCATGTCTATGGATGGGCAAGATCTGCATCAATTGAGATCAAGGTAGATTGACGCCAAGCCCAAAATACTATCCTTGGGCAAATTTTTCGTAAAAATAAGAGTAGTGTAATCTCCCTCCTGTTATACACCCTACATAATGCTTTATTTTCCATATCTAAGGAGTTCTATAATCGAATATTAAAGCCTGAATGTTCAACATTCGAAATCATCAATTTGACTTGGGATAGAAATTTTGGAAATGTATATGTGTCATAAGTCGAGTACCACATGTACTTTTTATATATATATATATATATATTATTTTGTCTTCTATCAAATGATAATAGTACTTTATTTTCCAAATTTTTAAATAAAATTCAAATTTTTCACTCACAAGACGCATATTAGATTTTTTTTTTACAGAACGCATTACCATAATTGCTTCTTTATACACATAAATCCATCCATTTCATACAGACTTATGATAAGAGATGGATATATAATATTTAGTCAACTCCAACTGGCATTCCCTCACAGGTAAGAAACTTTCCCCCAGAAATTTGCTACCGAATGGGGAAAAAGCTGAAAAGAAATTGAAGGATATACAAAATTCAATATTGCATTCCAATATAATATCCCTCGTCTTCAATTTAAATCTAAATCTTAGCAGAAGTCAAGTTCAGCCCTAAAAGAAAATTTCAGTTCTCAAATTGATATCATTTATTTCAGAAATATTAAATAAAATTTTAGGCAATTCTTACAATACATTAAGTAAAGACATTTTCAAGGAAATGAAAAATAATCTCTTTATTCTTTATTCGTTGGAATCCTAAGGAATATTTCTTATTCTTCTCGTCAATCTAATAAAGTGAAATAAGAGACGCCCGTCTTTGGTGAATACCTCGGAAGAAAATTTCATTTTTATTCCCCATTTCATTTGTTACTTTGTTTCCGACTCATCCGTGTAATTCCTTAATGCTATTCTGGAAAGATTTATTTTTCGTAATCAAAGATATTTAAAAAACTTAAATTTCGTTATTTCAAGTAAATTGTTTTTACATGTGGTTAAATGTAAATATTCTTATAAAAAACATATTTGTAGAGGCTTTGCCACTAAATCCATTTTTTAACATTCTCATAACTGCTAAAATCATCCGTTTTTAGCCTAAATTCGTTTTTTTGGTAAAAGACAAATATTCTTATAAAGATTCATAAAAAATAAATATTAGATATATGGTCCATTTCTTGTAGTAAAAGTAGTAATATATGGTATAAAAAGTAAATATATGGTATAATAAGTATTCATAAACAAGATCAGGAAATACATCCCCTGCAGAAATTGCCGCAACGCTTATAACACCTAAGCACATTCTAAAGAGCCCAGCACTTGCTCCCCATGTTTTCAATTGGGTATGGTGCCACTTTGTCTTCTTCTTGATCTAACATTTAATTATATTTTATAAAGTCAACTTAGTAAATATGCTTATAAAACCAAGTCTTCTCAATTTAATGCGTAAAATTTTATCCATTTCCATTTCTTGTTGTTGAAGGCAAATATTTTTATAAAGAATCACAAAAAGTCAAATATTCTTATAAAGAACATGATAGCTGAAGAGGCTTTACCATTAAATTCATTATTTAAATCATGCAATTTTATTTGCGGAGACTTGATAATCCATCATATTATTTTAAAAGCTATATTCAATGAAATTATGCAGATGGTTGTACGAAACAAATTTTTGGCAAATTCTACTGAATGAAAGTCATTTCAAATGGAATGTTTTTTTTATCGAAAAGCAAGATGTCTTCTAAAAATTTGACAATTTAACGATGAAACATTTAAACCTTCATCGTAATTTCACCTTAAAAGATGACAGTGTTACTAGATGTTTTTTTTACACATGGATAAAAAAAAGTAATTTAAAAAAACTTTTACAGTACAATGGTTGGAACATCATCTCAGATTAGTGAGATTTTTTGTACAATTAACGAAATATGCAACAAAAGTGAACATTTTTATGAGGACGGCATCCCTTCTGACGTTATGATTAATTGAAAAAAATTAATGTTATCAGTAATTCTGTTATAGTATTAGAAAGAATGGGAGTGATTTTTCACCCATGATATCTCTTAAGAATTAATTTGCCATAGGTAGTCCATCGGACCCTCATCGGATTTGCGATGATCGTTTCTTGGAATTTCCCGGAAAGATATTCTTTAGAATCTTGCAGTGAACCTTGAGGTTTATACACAAAAGACGTGATAATTTCATCCTGCAAGTAAATGACAGAAATACAAGACTTATCTTAAAGAAGTACAACTTTATCAGCAAACAATTAATCAGCTAAGCAATCAACTTGCCCTCTTTATTTGAAATACAATCCTGCATGTTTGTACAGCTAAAGGAAGATTTGCTCCTGCTAATTATGTTGTCAAAAAATATCCTAAATTAAAGTTCTAAACTATCCGGTCTGATAATGATTTAATAATATCTAGCGAATTGAAAGCCATAAGCGATTATGAACCGCGATCTTCCATGTCTATGGGTGTCTATTCCAAGCCTGCGAATAGGCAAAATAAATATGTAGGCTTAATGTTCTCCAATCGGGTTCAACGTGGAGAGAATCCAAGGCCCAAAATGCTATCCTTGGGCAAAATACTCGTACAAATAGGGACAGAGTAACCAACTCCTGTAATACACTCTGTATAGTGCCATTTCGGATATACCTAAGCCGTTCTAGAATTGAATGACTTAAGCCTAAAGGTTCAACATTCGAAATCATAAATTGGACATGTGATAGAAATTTTGGAAATGTATTAGCTGTCATATATGTTTTCTACCACTTGTACTTTATTTACTTATTTATTTATTTTCGTCTTCTATCAAATGAGAATTGTATTTTATTTTCCAAATTATGAATAAATACTCACAAATGTATTTTCCATGTCTATGGACAGTCTATGTAGGTGTAAAAGCTGGAGGGAAACTAAGCCCCAAAATGCTTTCTTAGGCAAAGTGTTTCTACAAATAGGGCAGTGTAATATAAACTCAAGTCATATCTATCATAAGTCGACCACCACCTGCACTTTATATATTTATTTATTATTATTTTTTGTCTTTTATCAAATTACAATCGTACTTTCTTTTTCCAAATTAAATAAAATTCGAATTTTTCACTCACAAGTCGCATATTGGATTTACTTACAGAACGCATTACCATAATTGCTTCTTTATACATAAATCCATCCATTTCATACAGGTTTTTGATAAGAGATGGATATATAATATTCAGTCATCTTCAACTGGCATACCCTCGCGGGTACGAAAACTTTCCCCAGAAATACGCTACCGAAAGGGGGGGGATTAGTTTTCAAGGGGAAAAATCAGAAAACGAAATTGAAAAATACACAAAATTCAATATTGCATTCCAATATAATATCCCTCGTCTTCAATTTAAATCTAAATCTCAGCAGAAGTCAAGTTCCGCCCAAAGGAAATATCAGTTCTAAAATGGATATCATTCATTTCTGAAATATTAAATAAAATTTTCGAGGTAATTCTTACAATACATTAAGTAAAGATATTTTAAAGAAATGAAAAATAATCTCGATATTCTTTATTCGATGGAACCCTAAGAAATATTTCTCATTCTTCTCGTCAATCTAATAAAGTGAAATAAGAGAGACGCCCATCTTTGGTGAATACCTCGGAAGGAAATTTCATTTTATCCCCATTTCATTGTTACTTTGTTCCCGACTCATCCGTGTAATTCCTTAATGCTATTCTTGAAAGATTTATTTTCGTAATCAAAGATATTCAAAAAATTTAAATTTCGTTATTTCAAGTAAATTGTTTTTATATGTGGTAGAAGGCAAGTATTCTTATAAAGAATCATCTTTTCGACATTGTCTTCTTCATCATTGCTTATAATATCGTTATTATTGCTTATTACGCCCTCATGATTGCTAAATCATCTGTTTTAGCCTAATTTCCTCCATTTCCTGTGGTAAAAGGCAAATATTCTTATAAAAAACATGATATCTGAAAAAGGTTTTACCATTAAATTCATTTTTAAATGATGCAATATTTTTAAGGACACTTAACAATCTATAATAATATTTAAAAAGCTATATTCAATGAAATTACGCAGATAATGTAAGAAACAAATTATTTGCGAAATTAAGAACCTAATGAAAGTCATTTCAAAGGAAATTTTTACTTTACCGGCAAGTAAGAAGCAAAAAAAAAAGAAATTTACGCTCATTAAACTGTTCCTCTTTCAACTGCTACCTTTCTTCTTAATAATTGGTAGTTCTTCGAGGGATAACATTTAAGTCTTCTTTGTAATTTCTCCCTAGAATGTGGCAGCATAGCAAATGACCCTTAACCAGGATGCTCATACTTTTGCCATAGGGCATTGTGCTAGAAAAATTCATTTCAAAGGGTACTGTATTCCATGAGAAGTACGTATATTGCCGTATATGTATTTCCTATCGGGAAAAATTATAGAAGAATATCACGTGACAATTCGAATGTAAGGGACTTGTATACACTTCTAAGTCACCATCGAATCAACGGACTCCGCTGGCAAATTCAAAGCTATAAAGCTATACTGAACTACAATTTTCATATCTATGGATATATATTTTATATCAATGGATGAGTACGAAGAAGATGCTCCATATCCATAAACATGACTATCCATATTCTATGTCTATGGAGGGACATCACTGAGGTAAAAGTGGAGGCAAGCCGAGCCAGCAAAATAATATTCTTGGCCGAAGTATTCGTACAAATAGGGATAGTGCAATCTGCCATCTGTAATACACAAAGTATAATGCTATATCTGATATACCTAAACCGTTCTAGAATCGAATGACTGAAGCCTAAATGTTCAACATTCGAAATCATCAATTGCGACCCAGGATAGAAATTTTGGAAATGTCTATCTGCCCACCACTGCCAACAAAGATTTATTTATTTATTTTTTTTTAGTTTGTATTTTATCAAATGACAATCGTGCTTTTTTTCAAATTATTAATTAAAAGTCAGATTTTTCACTCACAAGTCGTATATTGGATTTACTTACACAGCGCATTACCATAATTGCTTCTTTATACACATAAATCCATCCATTTTATACAGGTTTACGAGAAGAGATAGATATATAATATTCAGTCAACTTCAACTGGCATCCGCTCGCGGGTAGGAAACTTTCCCCCGAAATACGCTACCGAATGGGAAAAAATAGTTTTCAAGGGAAAAAAAAAAAAGCAGAAAACGAAATTGAAAAAATACACAAAATTCAATATTGCATTCCAATATAATATCCCTCGTCTTCAATTTAAATCTAAATCTTAGCAGAAGTCAAGTTCCGCCCAAGGAAATATCAGTTCTTAAATGGATATCGTTCATTTCTGAAATATTAAATAAATTTTCGAGGCAATTTCTTACAATACATTAGGTAAAGACATTTTAAGGAAATGAAAAATAATCTCTTTATTCTTTATTCGATTGAATCATAAGGAATATTTCTTATTCTTCTCGTCAATCTAATAAAGTGAAATAAGAGACGCCCATCTTTGGTGAATACCTCGGAAGAAAATTTCATTTATTCCCCCATTTCATTTGCTACTTTGTTCCCGACTCATCCGTGTAATTTCTAATGCTATCTTGAAAGATTTATTTTTCGTAATCAAAGATATTCAGAAAACTTAAATTTCGTTATTTCAAGTAAATTGTTTTTACATGTGGTTAAATGCAAGTATTCCTATAAAGAACATGATATTTAAAGAGGATCTACCATCAAATTCATTTTTTTATAATATACAATAATACATAACGAAACTTAATATCCCTCATACTATTTATAAAAGCTATATTCAATGAAATTATGTACATGAACTCTCGACACAGATTATTCCAAAACCATAAGTTCAATTAAAAACATTTCAAATGGAATTTTTTCTGTATCGACAAGCAAGATGTTTTCTTAAATATTAGCAGTTTAACAAGGTAACTTTTAAACCTTCATCGTAATTTCATCCTAAAGGTGGCAGTATTACGAGATGACTCTTACACGTGGATCAAAATGCAATTAAAAAACTTGCACTTACTTTAATTAGACTAAAAACGGAGGATTTTAGCAATTATAAGGACATTATAAGCAATAATGAAGAAGACAATGTAGAATACGATGAGCATCAAAAAGTTGGCGGTAAAACGAGTTTTACATTTATACCTTCTTTTTTATGCTTCGTCATAAAAATTTTGTTTCTTATTGAGGTAAACCTTTAAACTATCATCTTCCTACATTGCCATCGAAGTTGCCAATTTGGCTGTTCAACAAAGTAACCATTAAAATACCATCATCATTTTTTGCCAAGAGGACTGGCAGTTTGACAAAGTTCTCACAACCATCATACTCTTTAAATCTTGATCATCATACCATAAAGTGGTGGTTTCATGAGGATTACACTTACACCATCGTCCTCATGCTCCATCAAAAAAATTGTTTATTTGATGAATTTACTCTTGAACCATCATATTTATACTTCATAAAACCTGACCATATAAGAGATGACCTTAAACTGCCACCATCATGTTTCGTCATAAGCGTTGTCAATTTAGAAAATTGTCTTTCAAACGTCGTCATCAAACCACAGTTTGAAAAAAATTTTATTTAAAATATACGCAAAACATTTGGAGGTTTTTAGGACAGCCAAACAGCATCCCAGCCATAAAAGTCAATTTACTGAAATTATTATGAAAACACCACCAAAAAGTGGGGTGTATAACGTGTTTTTCGTCTTTATGCTTCCACATAATATTTGGCTTTTAATGAGGTAAACCTTAAAACTACCATCCTCATGCATTGCCATCGAAGTTGACAAAGAATAAGAAAGATTATGTTCGCAGTTTAACGGAATTATCATTAAACGTTCATCATCATGCTTTTCATAATGAATTAATATTTACACCACCATACTAATCTTTTCACTGTACAATGACGGCAATTTAACAAGGTAACCATTAAAATACTATCATCATGTTTTGCTAAAAGCATCAGTTTAATGAAGTCTTCGCAGTCCTCATACTCCTCCACAATCTTTATGCTTCAAAAAATAATGATAATTAAAAGATAAAGCATAGAACAAACACGTTAAACCACCACTTTTTATGGAAAGGACAAATATGATGATTTTAAGAAAGGCGGTTTTATGACGTTCGACTGCAGTTCAATAATGATCAGTGAAAACAAAAACAAAGGTAGACAACATACAAACTTTGTAGGTCACTATACAATATTGTAAATACCATCTTTTAACTATATATTACATAAAGGAAGCACCCTTCAAGATAAGGTATTAAATCATTATTCATGTTTTCACTGTACAAATATGACGGGTTTAACAAGGTGGTCCACAAAATACCATCCTTATTCAGTTTAACGAAATCTTCACAGTCCTCATACTCCTTCACAGTCTTCATACTTCAGAAAAAGATGGTCAAAAGAAGTATCCTAGAAAAAACACATTAAACCGCCACTTTTTATGGCAAAGTGCAAATGTGATGATTTTAAAGAGGTGGTTTTTAAGACGTTGACTGCAGTTAAAGAATGATGACTGATAAACAGGACAAAAGGGACAGAAACAAATACAAACATGGTGTAAATCATTAAATACAAAAACATAACAAGACGATAAATCATATATTTTACTATAAATTAAAAGTAGGCATCCTTCAACATAAAGCAGTAAATCATTATCAACTTCCTTACACCGAATAATACATATTCAACTAAATAATAAATTTTTTTCGAGAGGGGGGGATGCAGATGCGGTACCAATTAATGGAGAATTTCTTTTGCATATTACCTTTAAGAACTTTTTTACTATCTTAAGATAGTATCATCCAAATTTAAAAATACTACATATTTGAAAATATAACAACGAATATCGTTTCATTATTACCATAATATTTGAAAGTCAAAATGTCATCAAACATTTGAATAACTTGTATAGTAAACGAAAACAAAATGAACCATTTGAAAACTCGAGAACCCGTGCTCTCAAAACTGCAATTTTGCAGCTCCATTACCTGATTTCACATGATACATTCTTATCCCGGATTTTGATCCGGCATCGATTCTAATTTTTCTACAGTATCCAGAATTCTCTTTACCTTAATATCCTCGGAGAAGCCGTTGAAGCATTTCAACTTATTCTGATAGAAGTTTTGTGCTAAAACTATTACCAATGGAAATGGTTAGTAATAGTTAAGATTGAAAATGTAATTCTATATTTGGTGTGCGAGTAAATTTCCATAAAAGGTGAAAATGTGAATTATTTAATATTTGGTGTATAATGATAAAATTCTCATTATTAAGAATTAAAAAAGGTTTTTGTGAGTATTAGATTAAAATGCCAATTTCGATGTGAGTTTATTAAAAAGATGGTTTAACTAATTTTATCTATTTACATGGTTATATTAGTAGATATTTTACATTTTTAGAAAATTCATTTCCATCTATTTACAATATTGAAGACATTTATTTAAAAATACTTTTAAAATATTTGATTCCATACATAGTCTCTTATTAGATACTTCGTTAAATTTAAAAAATATTTTATGAAAATTTCTGTTTACAAAAGGGTTTAAGATAAAAATTGTTGATTTACAGATTTAGTTTGTCGCTCTAGGGTCATTTTGTGCACAGTTTAGGCTAACTAGACCAAGACCTACAGTTGAATTCTGATTCTAAACCACTTACAAGTATCCATGCCACCGCTATGTTAATTTACAAAAAAAAAATTAATTAGAGGTTTGTAGTGTGCAGGTTTGGCAACCTGATTGTAATTGGGTGTTGTTACTTGAGGCACATGTTGGAGAATTCACAGCTTTATTTACATATATAGAAACACCACACATATGCAATTAGAGAAATACAATAATTAATAAATTTAAAGACAGATAATTATAGATTTGATGAAGGATTCCACTTCTAAGGCGATACTCTAAAAACTCGATATCGAGCTACATGCCTATAGGATCTGCGAAATATGCTTCTTCTTCGGGGAAATTGTAATACAACTAAACAGTTCTCATCTGTAGTGCATGGTTGCACTGTACCTTCTCTCGGGTGAGAATTTCGAGGCCGACAGACCATTTCTCCGGAACGACAAGGGGCGTTCTCTTGTAATGTGTAGGTGGAAACACTGGATATAGGTTTAAGTATTTTGACATCAAAACTAAATATAAAAAGTAATATAAATTTAAAAAAACCCAATGATTAAACTGTTATATATTAACAGTTGCTTTTCTTTTGAAATATTTGTTTATAACTTTCCCATGGTTGATGCACTACAATCACGAGAAAACAAAGTGAGTGCGATTATGGTATTTTTGCAATATCGGACTAAAAGTTCAATACCGGTATTCGTATTTTAGTAGACACCTTTTATACCGGGATACCGGTTTTAAAACCCGGTAGTAGAAATTTTACAAAAAGAAAGAAAAACACAGGTGTTTTTTTTTGTTTAATTCGCCAGTTTTTTAGAGAATGCAATCACAAAAAAACACTTGAAATGGCAAACCATCTATTGCTGTCATTTTATATAATTTCATCCAAACTATTTTTTTCAAAATAATCTAAAATCCCTGATGTCTTGGGCTTGGAAACTGTGTTTAAGTTTGTATCTTCATCGCTTAAGTAAGCTTTAAAACTTAAGTTTGTATCTTCATCGCAATTAGATTCTTTTCCTCTTTAACAAATTTGTATTATGTTTCATTTTAAATGTGTATGGAGTCCGCTTGTATTTCCTCCATTCACTTTAATAACTCTTGAACATCTTTTACATTGTGCCACCATATTATTTTCTATTATATAAATAATGAAACAAAACAGAAGTATTATTATCAGCTGATTTTTTATGTTCTTTAAAGTCATCCTTATTCATTATTATGATTTCGTTTGCCTTCGGGCAGGGCGATTACAAGTTTGATTATTCATTATTATGGGGTATTATTTATGAGTATATATATATATAATAAATCTGAAAATATTTTTGAACTCTAAAGTCTGATATGCAAATACAATGTGAATAACAAAACTCACCAATTAAAAAAATATCGAAATATTACACACTTTCTTCACTTTCTTCACAAACTACAACCTTGTTTTTATAAATAAGACTTTCTAGTTTTCAGATTAGAATTTTGAATAAGACTTTCACAGATAAGAATTCTAAATTTCAGTAAATACCGAAAAAAACTGTATTTAAACTTGTAGAATACCGGTATCACAAAATTGTACAAATAGCTCAAAAATACCGGTATTCGGTATCCCGGTATACCGGCAATCCCTAAGTGCGATATTTTGCGGGAACACTTTCGGGAAAAAAAGTCGGATCAAAACAAAAAGACTAATATTGAGTCAGAAAAGCTATTTTTTTTTTTCTGTTAATGTGCACACATCAAAAATAAATTTTGTGACTGCAGCTTTATGGATTCAAGTTTCTTATTAGTTGAAAATGAACCTTTTTTGATATTCTGTAGAAACTTTTCGTTCTTGTGGACAATATTATAAATAGCTAAATAAAGATGTCAAAAAAGTATCTTTACTCTTTTAAAACTGAATAAAACCATTATAGAAATGAAGGTTTAGAATGTCTTTTTTCAGAAAAGTATAAAAATATTTTTTGAACGATGTTGATGATGTTCAATGTGTGTATGGAGTAATCGAATGGAAATAAATACAACATTGAAAATTTTGACTTTTTAGATAATTTAAACTTTTTTTTTTATATTATGGAAAAAAAAAAAAACTTTTGTTATTTACCACATTTTATTATGGAAACTGAAAAAAAAAAAACATTGTTTAGGAATCCCCGAAAATCAAAAGAACAAGTCAATACAGAAAAGTCAAATTAAAGTCGTTTAGAGATTAAATCTCTATCGATTTTGCAAAGCAATGGAATCGATCACTACCATAATTTGATTTTCAGTTCTTGATTATCACAAATTAAGGGCCTGGTGGCCGAGTGATTCACTGCCACAGATTTCGGGTTCGAGTCCCGTCCGTGCCATGGATTTTGTAGCTTATTGGAATCCAGTTTAAAAAGTAGGTCCTAATAATATGACTATAGAGTGTTGATAATACGATAGAATAATATACTGATAGAGTACTAAGTATAGCGTTGAGCCTATACTTATATTTACCTAATATGACTATAGAGCGTTGGCCGTAGGCCTGAAATCCCTACACCGTAAAAAAAGATATATCTTATTTCGGGATCTGGCAGTAAGCAGACGATCTTGGCTCACCATGAGGCTGGCATTTTGCTTTAAAAAAAAAATAAAACCCTTCCTCATGTGTTTTTAAATTTTTTTAAACTATTATAGATAAAATACTATTTTGAGAAATAATTCAAAACTTAAATTAATAAAAGGACATCTACACCTTACTGAAACATGTTTTTAGTTAGGTATAGATTTGTTTTCGTACATTTTAGTACAGTATAGCAATAAAATCTACAGCTCGGTGCCACAGGTTTCGGGTTCAAGTCCCTGATGTGGCATGGATTTTTGTAGTGCTTCGGAATCCACTTTAAAACTAGTTCCCAGTTTAATATGACTATAGAGCATTGGACGTAGCCTGACAACATCTCTGACCCTACCCCGTAAAAAAAGAAAAACATCTCTTGTCTAGAAATCTACTAGTAGGCAGGCGGCTTGGCCCCACCATGGGGCTGTTGCGCCACTGATGATGATGTTAGCAATTAAAAATTCTAAATTAGCATATTTAGATGACATGCTTAAGAAACATTTTTGAAACTAAATATCTCAAACTGAACAAAATAAATACAATACTTAACTAAACTTTTAAGGAAAATTTACTTTCCGTGGAATATTTTTTTTCATAAATTAAATACTTTTAAACTTATTAATAGATTTTATGCAAAATATTTTATTCATAAATCTCAGTTTATATCTTAATTTCTGGGGATAGTAATTTCATTTTTATAAAAGCAAAACCCTTTCATATATTTAAACTGTAACAGTTTTGCTCATAAATAACATCACTTTACACTCTATTATTTATCTTAAACTATTTTACGAGTCCCCCAAAATATTAACTGCATGAAACACAGTTGTTAAATCTGGTAGTAAACTCACTTTACTCTCTGGCATTTGATATTTTGTTACAACAACATGTGTTCCTGACGAAATAAAATACGTCTGTACGATGATAAAATGTACAAAATAAAATTATATGATTTGATATTAGTTAGCCTGAAAAATAGCGAGACCATTATTCAGGAATATTTAGTTTGAAAAATCTGTGTGTGTAAGTTATTTTGTCCAGTTCACAGTCCATTTTAGATGTGCTAGCGGCTTCTGTTTCAGTCACTGCTGTCAAAAGCGAGGAGAAACGTTTACGACTATGGCAATGTGTGTGTAAAATATCTCCCATCAATAGTCAGGCTGTCAGTTGAGAGTTTTCCAAGGTTTTCTTTATTGCAAATAATACATAGTTAAGCCTAAACTCATCACCTATTTTGTGTCAATTATGAGAAATAATTAACACCAGTGTTTAAAAAATATATTTGACGACTTCAACATAGTTTGGAGCAAATGCGCTATACATAAGTGAACGATTTATATTAACTTTAGTATTTGAGTGGGCGAATAAATGACCGTAGAGCGACAAACAAAACCAAAACTTTTAGAATTTGTAAAAGAAAATTCGTTTCGATTCATAAGATCAAGAATGCCGCCTAGAAATGCGTTACTTAAATTTGAAACCAGTTATTAATATATCAAAGATCCATGAACAAAAGAGCATGAATTTCTTTTCAACAAAGTTCTAGAAAAAAAAAGAACAGCGTTCTAAGAAAAATAAATCTTTAAAATCTATAAATCTTTAAATGTTGTAGAAATTTTTGTGGCAAATTGGCAAATGAAGATTACGTTGTAGAAAGTTAAAATTCCACGCAGATGATTACACTAATAACTCACAGTTTTTCAGCGTATAGATTAAGAAACCGAGATAAACCTCTTTTTTTTATGGTGAAATCTTTCGGTCACCTCTAACACTCACCTTTAGTCACAAAATATTCTAAACAAATGTCTTCCGGGAGGGTGTTTGGGGGTTATTCCCCTCTTCTTTGAACTCAAACAGAAGGACATTTCGAATTTTACCCACCATTGAAGAGGAAGGTTTTGTTTCGGCATCATTTATCTTGTTTCAATTCGAACACCCTTAATTCGGAGACCTAACACTATCAATCAGTCTGCTATTTGAAAACAAAAAAAATGAATCATTTTTTCAAAGATAAATCAATAATGGAGCAATCTTTATCACGTAAAGATGATTTGCCATCATGAATGTATCATGTAACAATCACTGTAGACGGATTTCTATGTGAAATGAAATATGTTTAAATATGAAAATTCTGATTTGTAAATAAATTTTAGTTTCCATGTTGTTTCCTTTACCCTTTTAACTTTTTATCATTTACACATAAGGTAAGCCATTATTGAACAAACATATATATACAATATAGCTACCAATTATCGATGAAATTGCTGTAATTTTTGTAAAAATTATCTATTAAAAATTAATATTTTAATGTCCCGGCCTATATTATAATGTATATTATATATATTATACGGCCTATATTATATATATTATAATTAACTCGGCCTTATAATGGCTTCAAGAAGAGGACCGCTTTCAGATTCATTGGAACACTTTAATTTTTATTTACAAGCACTATATAAATATTCAAATAAGGAACTCTGGGTTGTTACAATTTATTATTTACAAAAAAATGAAATTAAATATTTAAATTTGATTCACAAATGCAGTTCACTCCGAGGGCGTAGATTATCAAAGTTCGTGAGTCTACGACGAATTTTAAAAAACGTGGTCTACGGTAGACCTTAATTATCTCACGGCGTGATACGCGAAACCACAAGAGGCTCATTTTGAAAACAGGCGGAAACTTCGACCTTTTCAGTCATTTCAGAGAAAAAAAGAAAAACAACATTTCTGGTCGACTCGTTGCAGAAATCTCTTTTTCTCCAAAACCTCCCTTTAAGAAAATCTGTCAAAATGGGAGTCGGCTTCTCTAACTTCTCAGTGGAGTGGACATTTCTCTGCTCATAATCGATTAAAAATGACAATGAAACAACTCACAACAACTCACTGAACATCATTGCGGACCAGTTGCACCCTTACATGGCTTCTGTTTTTCCAGCTGGAAATGGAATGTTCCAACAGGACAACGCCCCTTGTCACAAGGCTGAAGTTGTGTTGGAGTGGTTCCAGGAACATGATGCTGAATTCCAGTTAATGTCCTGGCCGCCTAACTCACCGGATCCCAATCCGATAGAACACATTTGGGATGTCCTGGGACGGCAGCTCAGAGTTCAAAGACCACCATTCGCAATATCTCGGATTTTCGTGACCGTTGCTTAAACATCTGGTGCAATCTGTCTCCGGCCATCTACCAAGGACTCGTAGTGTAGTCCATATTCCATCTGTAATATTTCGGACCTGTAAAGGTCGCACAGACTATCGCTAATTTTATGAGTCTCATTATCCATGACACCAAATATCTGCTAACACATTTGAATGACAGATTGTTCTCATTAGTACAAAACACTAATTACATGTAATATAAATAACCACAATACTGCTTGTCCGATGTCAAATCTGAGTGATGGGTTATTATTTGTCAAATAGAATACATTCCGCTCTCCTGGGAAAGAAAAAGCCACAACTCTTCTAGTGAGAAAAAAAAATACAAAACCCTCAACTAATTTAATAATATTTATTTTAAAGAAAAAAGGAAACTATTTTTTTCAATAAAAAAAAAATAAGAATCCTAATTTAATTACAACTGGAAAAAGTAAGCATTCATAATTTTCAGAACTGTTAACTCATCTGACCTTATATATATAAATAAGTATAATTTCTTACCACTTCCATGCATAAGGAAATATGTTCTTTCTTGGTATTGGGATATGTCGCTACATATGTTTCCTTAAGATATTCTTGGATGAGTTGTTTTTTTGCCCTATATTTGTAGGTGATAGTTTTCTCTTTCTTTGGTCTGTTTCTGGCAGTAGTTCTCCTTTATTTGTTTATGTCTGCATTCGTTGCTTCAGTTAATGCGCACTTCTGATCTGGAAATTTTTTTATCTTCTTATTTTTGTTTATTTGTTTACTTATTTTCATATTTGCTTCCTCTTTTTTTGATGATAATAACTTAGAAATACATGAAAAATATTTCGTACTTAATATCTATATTTATATCATGTTCAAATATATTGTAATTATAGTTATATATATTGTATTGTATATATTGTAATTATTATTGCATATTGTATATTGATTTTATATTTATACTCTTGTAATATTTACGATATGCATTTTTATTTAATATTTCATTTTATAATAATATTTTGGCATTAATTGTATTTTTGGATCAAGTATTCGATTTTCATTGTTTTTTTACTTATTAATATACTTGTTCTCGTCAATAGCACTAACAGCACTCACACATGTTCTCTTTCACAAGCGAACTGTATCACACACTAACACAATAATAAAAACCAAAGGTTTAAAACTTAACAATCCCTTTATTTACACGACACAGGCACAGCTACTGGCAGCCGTGTTCTCTTGCCACTCTGGCGTTACACTGATCAGACTCGCACTTATGCGCTCGCAGGCGCATGTGTACACACACTTTTTTTCGCCGCTAGTGGTATCCTTGCGAGTTGGCGGGAACATATCGCCCGGCGTTGACATGTTCACATTCAACTCTTTAAGACTCCAAATATTCACAAAATTCTCAAATTATTCACTTATACACTGATCACACAAAAATTACACAATAAAAAATACATTTTCCTAAAAATATTCACACAATAAGCAGATCACAAAAATACACAATAAAAATTAATTTACACGACACAGGCACAGCCACTCGCAGCCGTGTTCTCTTGCCACTCTGGCGTTACACTGATCAGACTCGCACTTATGCGCTCGCAGGCGCATGTGTACACACACTATTTTCGCCGCTAGGGGTATCCTTGCGCGTTGATAATATTATTTTAAAGACTTAAACTTAATAGTATTTATTTTAAAGAAAAAAAGGAAAATATTTTTTCAATAAAAAAAAAAAAAAGAACTCAAATTTGATTACAACTGGAAAAAAGTACACATTCATAATTGCCAGAACTGTTAACTTATCTGCCCTTATATATATAAATAAGTATAATTTCTTACCACTTGCATGTAAAGAAGGAAATATGTTCTTTCTTGGTATTGGGATATGTCGCTACATACGTTTCCATAAGATATTCTTGGATGAGTTGTTTTTGCCCTATATTTGTATGAGATAGTTTTTCTCTTTCTTTGGTCTGTTTCTGGCAGTAGTTCTCCTTTTTATTTGTTTATGTCTGTATGATAGTCAGTTCGTTGCTTCAGTTAATGTGCACTTCTGATCTGGAAAAACTTCTTATTTCTTATTTTTATTTATTTATTTACTTATTTATTTACTTATTTTCATATTTTTCACCCTTTTTTTTTTTTTTTTTTTTTTTTATGATAATAACATAGAAATACATAAAAATATTTCGTACTTAATATCTTTATTTATAACATATATTTATTATTATTTATTTTAGTTTATTATTATTTATACTTACATAATATTTTTGATGCTTATTTTTATTTAATATTTTTGAATTCAGTATTCGATTTTCATTGATGATTTTTACTTATTAATATTTGATTGATTGTTTAATTATTATACCTGTTATACTTCTTTAAGATTTTGGCTTTAATATATTTCTAATTAATAGTTTACCTCTAATTCACATTATATTTTTAATTTTTGATTTAATTTAATATGATTCTTTATTTGCCATTATTGTTTACATTTTGAGAAAAATTTAGAACATACGCATGACAGTTGTTCCCTATTTTGCCGAAATATAAAATGATTAGAATTCGTTAGTATGTATTACTATTCTTCGAATTCTAAATTTCATATTTCGAAGAAATATAAAATTATAAATTGCAATGAGTTAGTAAGTATTGTCCTTTTTAGAATTCTAATTTTGAAAAATAAAAATTTAAATATTATAATGAGTTAATATGTATTGTTTCTTAGAATTCTAATTTTCGAAGAAATATAGAATTATAAATTACAATAGTTAATATGAATTGGCTTTTCTTATAATTATAAATTTCGAAGAAATATAAAATAATATATAATGAGTTAGTATGATTGGTTTTTATTAGAATTTTAATTTTTCGAGAAATATAAAATGATAAATTAAAATGAGTTAATATGCATTGTTTTTCAAATAATTCTAAATTTCGAAGAAATATAAAATAATAAATTATAATGCGTTACTATGAATTGATTTTTATTTGAATTCTAATTTTCTCTGAAATGTAAAATGATAAATTTTATTGGTGTAGTATGTATTGTTTTTTTTAGAATTCTAATTTTTGAAAAATAAAAATTTAAATATTATAATGAGTTAATATGTATTGGTTTCTTGGAATTCTAATTTTCGAAGAAATATAGAATTATAAATTACAATAGTTAATATGAATTGGCTTTTCTTATAATTATAAATTTCGAAGAAATATAAAATAATATATAATGAGTTAGTATGATTGGTTTTTATTAGAATTTTAATTTTTCGAGAAATATAAAATGATAAATTAAAATGAGTTAATATGCATTGTTTTTCAAATAATTCTAAATTTCGAAGAAATATAAAATAATAAATTATAATGCGTTACTATGAATTGATTTTTATTTGAATTCTAATTTTCTCTGAAATGTAAAATGATAAATTTTATTGGTGTAGTATGTATTGTTTTTTTTTTTTAGAATTCTAATTTTTGAAAAATAAAAATTTAAATATTATAATGAGTTAATATGTATTGGTTTCTTGGAATTCTAATTTTCTCAGACATATAAAAGAATAAATTGCGATGAATTAGTATGTATTGCTTTTCTTAGAATTCTAATTTTCAAAAGAAATATCAAATGGTACACTATAATGAGTTAGTATTTATTGTTTTGTTTAGAATTCTAATTTTCAAAGAAATATTAAATGGTACACTATAATGAGTTAGTATTTATTGTTTTGTTTAGAATTCTAATTTTCAAAGAAATATTAAATGGTACACTATAATGAGTTAGTATTTATTGTTTTGTTTAGAATTCTAATTTTCAAAGAAATATTAAATGGTACACTATAATGAGTTAGTATTTATTGTTTTGTTTAGAATTCTAATTTTCAAAGAAATATTAAATGGTACACTATAATGAGTTGGTATTTATTGTTTTGTTTAGAATTCTAATTTTCAAAGAAATATTAAATGGTACACTATAATGAGTTAGTATTTATTTTTTGTTTAGAATTCTAATTTTCAAAGAAATATTAAATGGTACACTATAATGAGTTGGTATTTATTGTTTTGTTTAGAATTCTAATTTTCAAAGAAATATTAAATGGTACACTATAATGAGTTGGTATTTATTGTTTTGTTTAGAATTCTAATTTTCAAAGAAATATTAAATGGTACACTATAATGAGTTAGTATTTATTGTTTTGTTTAGAATTCTAATTTTCAAAGAAATATTAAATGGTACACTATAATGAGTTAGTATTTATTGTTTTGTTTAGAATTCTAATTTTCATAGAAATATAAAATGCTAAATTATGATGTTAGTACGTATTGCATTTCTTATAATAATAATTTTCAAAAAAAAATATAAAATGATAAATTGTATTATTGGAGTTGCATGTATTGGAGTTTTCTTGGAATTCTAATTTTCGAAGAAATTTAAAATAAATTGCAGTGAATTAGTATACCTTATTTTTCTTAGAATTCTAATTTTCGAAAAAAATTTAAAATGATAAATTACAATGAGTTAATATATTGCATTTCATGGAATTCCAATTTTCAAAAAAATTATATAATGGTCAATTATAATTAGCATGTATTGCTTTTTTTTAGAATTCTAATTTTCTAGGAAATATAAAATAATAAATTACAATGAGTTAGCAAATGTATTTAATGAATAGTAGTAATATTTTAAAATCTTGGAAAAAAAAATGAATTGCTTTTAACTATGAGAATAAATTATATATATTTTATTAACTAACATTCATTACATGAATAACTCGTGCCTAACAAGGTCTAGAGATAATAAATATTAAACTTTCATTTTTATAACTTTATTTAAACGAAGAAATATTTTCAAAATTTTTAGATTTCATATTTATTTAAAGCAATTTCATTATCAGGAATATTTTTACATTTTCATTTTTACACGTTGTATTATTTCTATGCAAATGAAAAAAATTGCATTACAGAATGCAGAAGACATTAAAATGGAAAATATAAAAGCATAACTATTTTTGGGAATTCTAAATTAAATTCCTTTACTAGTATTGCATTGTTGCTTGGAAAATGATTAAGCTTTGAACATTTTTTAGGACGAATACATGTAGAAAGCATTTAAGATTTAGAATGAAATTTATTAAACCCATCAAAATGAAGAAATTTAATATCTTAAGTTGATAATAAAAAACATAAATACATAAAAAATAGTCAGTCGCGAATTAACAATTTCTGAGGAAAAAAATCGTAGAAAATAAAAAAAAAAAAAAGCATTCATTATTTAGAAATAAATGTGTTTTACATTTATTTTTTTTATTTTTTCTTATAGTTTTTGTTATTTTTATAAGATTCATTTTCTCTAAAAAAAAATATTGTTTAATCTAAGCATCATTTTAACCTTAAAAAAAAATTAAGGAATATTATTTCTTTTCGTTTATATTATGATATTTATGACGTAATCTGTCTTTTAATTTTTATTATTAACAAATATTTTTGTATATTAAAAATATTATTAGTCTTGTATTTACATTTTTGAAAACATTGTTTATACTACACAGAGGGTTCTTTTATTTATATTTTGAAATCATTTTTTACTTCACAGAGGGGTTTTAAATAATGCATTTAATTATATGTTATCATAAATATTTGTATGTGTCCATGGGAACCGAAAAGTAAATTATGAGTAACTGCTAATAACATAATGCTTAAATATTCTTTATTTACGTACTCAAAAAAAAAGTATATTAATTTCATTTAAAAATTATAAGGCTGCATAATATTAGAGCAGCTATCATATTTGTTGCTGTTAGACATTAATGAGATGAAAGTGGTAGCGCATTATAATATTGTTGCATTTGAATTCAAATAAAAATTAAGATATAACAGGCAGGCTGACACATAGATAGCGCTACTAATATTAAATACATATGATTTTTAGTTAGTTAGCCCTAACCTTCAAAAGACACGTGTATAAATTTGACAGCTGTTGCATTATCAGTATGTGAGTTATAGCATTTTCAGTGTTCATCACGTGCAGTCCATTCGGCTGACTGGCGATTGGACACCGGTGTGGAATGATGGAGCCATGTTTCATCCATTGTCACATATCGATGCAAAAATTCGGGTTTATTACGATTGAACAGCTCCAAACACTGCTTAGAATGATCAATTCGTTGTTGTTTTGGGTCGATTGTGAGCTCGCGCTGCACCCACTTTAAACAGAGCTAATCCAAACATTCATTCACGATATGCCCAACACGTTCCTTTGATATCTTTAGGGTCTCAGCTATCTCAATCCCCTTCACTTTACGGTTATCAGAAATTATTTTGTGGACTTTTTTTATGTTTTCGTCGGTAACAGCCTCTTTGGGGCGTCCACTGCGTGCATCGTCCTCGGTGCTCATTTCGCCTTGTTTAAATTTAGCAAACCACTTCTCTACGGTTGATTTTCCTGGTGCAAAGTCCGAATAATGCTTATCAAGCCAAGCCTTGGATTCAATAGTATTTTTTTTGCTATAAAGCAATGCTTTATTAACACACGGAATTCCTTTTAATCCATTTTTTCAAATTAGCAAAAGTTGCTTCACTACAAATGCTATACCTCACATACTAATAGGGCAACAGCTGTCAAATTTATGCACGTGTCTTTTGAAGATTAGGGCTAACTAAAAATCATATGGATTTAATACTAGTAGCGCCATCTATGTGTCAGCCTATGAACCGTTCAGCCCACCTTTTATAGTAGATTCAGCATTAACAGGGATGCACTCTGCTGCTCTTGTTTTACTTGTTGCTCTTTCCAACTAAATGTATAGCTTCCCAGATAAATATATTAACCAGGCAGATTAACTTTCACAGATAGCATCTAGGAAATTACGAGCCTCATATCATCTTCCTGGGTCACAATAAGCGGCCTGATGATAGATAAGATAGCGCATAGGCCTTTGGTCTCTTAGGCTTCAGGTTCGAATCCTGGACATTGCATAGATTTTTTAGGGGTTCCAACTCCCACGTTATACTATAGATCCTGGTCTAATTAGCCTAAAGTTTGTAAAAAATTACAACAGAGCGTCTAACAAAACCAGTCGATCTTAATAAAAGATTATAATATTGTTTCACATATTCCATCCCAATAGAAGCTGCCCCTTTCCCTCCACCCACCAGTAGAATACCCATTGGTTGTCCTTGCTGCGCTGCCGGACACTGAGGATTAACCCCACTAATAATTAGTTATGCTTATAAAGCACAAAAACTTAAAAAATATTGTGAAAAATTTAATTACCATATGGCTTAGATTAAATAGCGATTAAAGGCAAGGAATTCTACAAGTTATATATAAATGATTAATAATTACTCCTACCGTCAAAGAAAATATATCAAAATTTAACTAAAATCCTTAAAATAAATAACTCGAATCCAAGAGTCTCTGAGGAAAATAAGTATTTAATTATTATCGCTAAAACTTTCTGGTGCGTGATAAATTTATCCGAAAGTACTTTATTAAATATTTTATCTAAAGGAATTCCCTTAGTAGAAAAAATTTCTTGTTTTCTAAAATAGTACATTCTAAATATATTCCTTTAGAAAATTAGAAAATAATTTTATTTCTACATATAGAATCGAAAATACTAACGATTCATTACAAAAATAGTAATTTGTATTTCATAAGATAACGTCGAAAATAAAAATAAATCTTTTTCAGAATTCCAAATTAAATGTCTATGTCGGCGTTGAAGTTTTACTCGAAATGTGATTATGACGTGATATTCTTTTTTTTTTATTATTAATAAGTTCCCTAAGAGAACAATTATGTGAAAGAATAATTTTTATTTAGTAGGAGAGATATATCGAAATATAATGCAGGGAGAAAATGTTGTGTCTTTATTAGATTCAGAAGAAAAGAAAAAAATTTCTTTCCGAGAATAAATTTTCACGAAAGTAAGGAATATTCCAGAGAAAATTCTTTGGGATATAAAAAGTTCGGGTACTTAAGAAAATAGAATTATTCTAAAAATTTATATTTATATTTCTTTTTCGGAGGAAATTTTTAAAATATATGCTTCATATGATTTTGAAAACCGTTTCTTTTATATAAAAAATCATTTCTACTATGAAATTCCGTTATTTAACCGTTAAAGAATAATTATATATTATGTAAGATTATACTTAACAGAACATTTTTACTTCCGCTACTTTTGTATGTAATATTTTCTGTTTACCTTACCTTTTAAAACCAGTAAATGATTTTGAGAAGAAAATTTTATCATGTATAATATAGTTTAATTTGCCTATACCCATACGCATATATGTTTCAACAACATATTTTTACAGTGATTCTTTAGAAAAACACGTGTTCTTAACTAAAGCCAATTATCTGCGTTGCATTCCTTTTACACTCATGTCCATAAATTAAGGATAACAGGATCAGGCAAAGAAAGAGACAGAAGCAAAACAAATTTGACTTTTTTGTAAAGTCTATTTATTAAACAAAAGGTAAAGAGCAAAAAAAATGCTATATGTTTGACATAATTAATAAAAATTTCGATTTTTACTCCCTGGAGCAAATTTCAAAAAGAACCTATTTACAAAAAACAGTATAACATGGTTAGTATGATGGTTAATATGGAGTATGTCTCCCGGACGATGCAATACAGGCCTTACAACGTCTAGGCATGCTGAGTATCAAATTATCAATCTGATCTTGGGGAATATTACACCACTCATCAAGCAATGCCCTCCGAAGTTCCGGTTGACAGGTGGGAGGGGTTTGACGGGCTGCACTTCGTCGACCAAGCATATCCCACACATGCTCGATTGGATTCAAGTCCGGTGAGTCCCGAAAGTCCTGAAAAAATATAGTATGGATCTGTCGCCAATTTTACATAAAGAACTGGACGCGACTGCCTGACGGAAGAAGAAATATGGATTGTGTACTCTAATATGTGCTTCAGGTGGTATTTTGTTAGTGGTTTGGAATCCAGGTTAAACTGTAGGTCTTGACCTAATTAGCCTAAAATGTGCACAAAACGACCGTAGAGCGACAAACTAAACCCATCGATACCAATAAAAGGTTATATTATAGTTGCTGCCTAATAATTAATTATACCAGTTCTGGAATTTGGTTTGGCTTCGCTTTTCGGCTTTTAAATCCAGGTTACTTAGATGAAAATCATTATGCAATATTCAATAGTCAATTCCCTATTATTTGTGATAACAAATCATATTGTTTAGTTATGCGTCTGACTCGTGGTTCAGTGGTGACGTGCGCTGCAGGTGGTTTTAAGGCTGAGGTTCAATCCACTGATAGCATTGTTGTAGACACTGTTTTCAAATAAAGCGATGGTGGAGGACTCGATGGCCTTTTGTGATGTTCAGCATCTTGCCTCATCAGTCGGACTACCTGATGAGATTTTTCATGCCACTCTCCAATAAGGTAAGTAAATGTGTGACAGTCCCCCTAAAAGTCCTCCCGGAAGGCACTTGAACCACTGGAACCCAAGTCCCGATTTCTTAAGCAAGTCGGGGGGCAAGTCAGATTTCTACCTACGCGTGCTCCGACATAACAGAATTGCACACTTTCCCTCCTTCCATGAGTAGACTACTCATGGGTTCTCAGTCCGCGTTGCCGGTCACTGATGATCAACTACAATAAAAAATAATTATGCTTATAAAACAAAAAAAAATTTACAAAAGATTGTGAAAAAATTAAACACCATATTGCTTAGATTAAATTGCGATTAATGGCGGGGAACACTACAAGTTATATATGAATGATTAATAACTCCCCTACCGTCAAAGAAAATGCATAAAATCTTAACTAAAATCCTTAAAATAAATAACTCAAATCCATGAGTCTCTGTGGAAAATAAATATTTAATTATTATCGCTAAAAGTTTCTTGTGCGTGATAAATTCATCGAAACTACTTTATTAAATATTCTATCTAAAAGGAGTTTCCTTAATAATAAAAAAAAAAAAAGAATTACTTGTTTTCTAAAATAGTACATTCTAAATGTCTTCCTTTAGGAAATTAAAATATAATTTTTATTTTTACATATAGAAGCGAAAATGCTTAAAGATTCATTACAAAAAAAAGAAATTTTTTTTTATATAAAAAAAAAAAAAATGTCAAAAATAAATATAAATCTTTTTTCAGAATTCCAAATTAAAATGTCAATGTCGGCGTTGAAGTGTTACTTCAAATGTAATTATGACGTGAAATTCTTTTGTTAAGAACTGTCCTACGAGAACAATTATATGAAAGAAGTATTTTTCATTTAGTAGGATATATATATATCGAAATATAATGGAGGAAAAAAATGTGTGTCTTTATTAAATTCAGAAAAAAATATAAAAGCGTTTCCTAAGAATAATTTTTCATGAAAATAAGAGACATTCAGAGAAATTTCTTGAGGATATAAAAATCTCGGGTATTCACGGTAAAAAAAAATTTCTTAAATTTTACGTTTCGAATGATTTTGAAAACTGTTTTTCTATATAAAAATAATTTTTTTACGGTTTATAATCCATTATTTAATCGTTAAAAGAATAATTATATATTAAAGAATATTTTTAGCAGCAAAATTTCGCTACTGCTGCTTTTGTATTCAAATATTTTCGGTTTTCCTTAAGTTTTTTAAAGCCAACGCTAAATGATTTTGAGAAGCAAATTGTATTTCATACAATAGTAGAGGATATAAAAACTCGATTTTGTATGTACATATATATATATATATATATAAATGCCGGGGCAGGAGTTTTCTGCGACCTGCTTTCTGTCTATTCTCCTGTCGGCTGTCTTGCATCTGCTTACGACGGTGAAGTCGAAGCTTTACGCATCGCCCTAACTCAATTGCAGTGCCGAACGGAACAATTTACTAAAAGCAGTCATACTATCTGACTCTAAGGCAGCACTTTTTGGCAATCAACTCCGCCCTAAACACCTCAGTCTACTTCCATCGGGCATCTCTTGTCTTGAAGATCTTGACTCAAAAGGGCAAGAATATCATTCTGCAGTGGATCCCAGGCCATTGTGGGATCTTGGGTAATGAGAAGGCGGATTCTCCTGCCAAAAAAGTAAACAACCATCACCCAAACCTTTTCCAAAGACATCTCTTTTCACTCGATGAAACTGATGATCCGAGACTTTTTCGGAACACACTCTATCTGATAATCTACTTGAAGGCAACTCATCTAAAACCTGGTTTAACTTTATTTTAAACATCCCTGATCAGCCCAGGTTTAAAGCTGTTGCCCTTTTCAGATTCCTGCCGGGCCATGATTGTATGACCAATCATCTTTTTCGTATGAAAATATTTGCAAGCCCGAAATGCATGCTATGCAGTCTTGGAGAGGACATGGAATCATCTCACCTTCCTGTCTGCCCTACACTTGCTTCCTCTACTGTGTAGGGTCGTTACTGGGATGCTAGGGCCCTTATGGTCTAAGCATGTCGCTATGTGATTTCTTTCGTTTCTTTGTTTTCATGTTCTTTGTGTTCTGTTTCTTTTTTATTTTATTACTTTTTGTAGCCTGCCATTGGAAATAAAATAATATATATATATATATAGGCCTGATGACCAACTCTAGCGTACGGACGCTCGGTGGCCCATATATCGTTCGAGCCGAGCGGTACTAATTATGTTTGTAGTCGTTCAGAATCTACTTTAAACCATAAGTCCTGATCTAATATGACTGTAAGTCGCTCGGCGTTGCTGATAACCCTATTCCCATATGTAGAAATCATCTTCTTTTTCCCGAAATCTGCCAGTGGGCAGGGGGGGACCATCATCACCATGGGGCTGTTGTTCCAATGATGAAAAAAAGAATATGTATATATACAGTCAAGCTTGTGTTTTTGTGCTTGGAGAATAGGGACCACATAAAAGAAATCGCATAAATAGATCTTCAAACTTCATAAGTAACTATAAAATATATTGTTTGCGACACATTTAAGAAAATTATGTGGTAAATAGGGACCACACAAAAAGTCCCATATATATGTAATGTAAATCAAAACTCCACAAATATAACCTCACGACGTAGCATTACATCGCATCTATTAGTATTCGTTTTTTTTTTTAATGGGATGATTAAATAGCAGTTGGATTTTTTTAAAAATCTGCTTGCTGTTTGACAGCCCTCTGTTGTTTCCTAACCTTCATTTTTAATTAACTTTCAATCATAATATGCATTTGATGAATTTTAATATATGTCGCACAAGCAAAAATCACATAGAAAACAGCATAAAAACAGGTTTTGACTGTATATACAATCTCTCCTTACAGAAATCCCGGAAGCTGCTACAGATTACTGTCCAAAACCATGTGGATTTAGCCGATAAATTAAATATGAGTCATTTTATTAGCATTTCTAATGAGTTAAGGAGGTGAGGTCCCATTCAGGGAGGTAACAAAAGTCAAAAGCAGTATGTCCAAAGGGAGCGAAAATGTAAGCCATCTGACAGTCAGAGCGAATAGTTAATATTAACAAATTCGGTAGTGCTTTTTGGATAGTATAGTATACTGCAGTGTGTGGGAAATGGTGAATCTCTGAGAATTCATATACAGTAATTCTAAGGCAGATATTAATTATCGAAAGGCAATTAATGGTTATTATGATAATATATGCGAATAAAAGATTAATAGGGATTTCTGCAACAAATGAATCTATATATACGTTACGGTGGATGTGATGAATCGGTATTAATTATTATTATCGGTATTAATTTATTATTTCTATCCTTCTTTTTTTTTTTTCTAATCCTGTTTATGGAATCATTATTTCTTATATTTTATTCCTTTTTTTCCCTGTCTATTTATTAATTGTTTTCTTTCTTTTATTTCTAATCATGCTTATAGAATACTTAATAGTGATTACATTATTATAGTTTAAAAATATATAATTGTTTTTCTATCTCGTCATTCACGAATGCTAAGCCTGTATTATTATTAAAAAAATATCAACAAGAATATTAATTTTTTTCTTTTAATATCACTATCTCAGACACATATACATTTTATAGATAAATAAATATATTTAATATTAAGAAATACAAATTATAAATATGAAATTAAATATATAATTGTAATGAAACTTCTTTAAGTAAAACATTATTATGCAAAACATTTATACACATTAACTATATAATAGAAAATATCGCTTTCTAAATTATATAGTGCCTCTTGATTGCTAGAACATAAACACTATATCATTCTTACCTGTTCGAATCTGTACTTTGTTTTCAAGTTCTTTTTAAATGAATAAGAAAGATGCTGTCGTGTTTTAAAAAGTCTATTTATATTATTTGCCACTAATATATCAAATCTGGGGACGACTTTCTTCGAATTTTTATGAAATCTCTTTTCTATTCCCCGTTCGCCAAACGACATTCACTATGGATCGTCTGCGTTCCATTAATCGTTTCTTTGGAACGTTTTGAACAGAATCTACGCTTCGCTCGCTTTTCCTTAACAATAACCTCCAGTTCCGACTTATCTGAAAAGAATTTTAATTGACTTCCTTTGGAAAACATATAAATCACCTGAATCTAGTAAACAGATAACATGTTAAGTGAATAGCTTAAAGGGAACAGAGTTTTACATCCGTGAATTGGATGTATTAAAGAAACTAATCTTCGAATGCCGGCAAGAACTGTTTGAGATTCGAGAGAATCATTTCTGCAATAAAGTAAAATCAAGTTGATTTGGAATTTGAGTTATTTATAGCCATCCAACAGAATCTCACTTTCAATCGTCACCAAATTTCCGTTTTCTTTACTTTTCTTTTATCTCCAAATTTAATTAAATTATAGGATTAATTAAATTGAAATCAAAATAGGGCAATGAATAGCACGAAAGTTCTGCGAGTTTGTTAAGAATTGCTGTCCATTGATCAAATGAAAGAAATTAATTGCCATTGTAACTTGATTTAATTTAAGCAGTAAATGAATAAAATAAGTATATATGTGTCGTTGATCCTAATAAAGTTTCAAATGACTCATTGAGATTGTTATAAGAGAGGCACATTATTATTAATGTCAAAGGGAAAGTCTGGGAGAACAATCGGGGATGGTTGGAAAAAATTTAGTGGATAAACTCACAAACAGTCTGTTGCCAAATTTAGATTAGAACTGGACAGCACGACTGTCAGGCAGAACATCTGGCCAAATAAGGATTGTGAACTCTAATATGCGCGTTTTCTGTGAGACAGAGAAGATGAATAACTGCGTATATGATGATAAAAATTCAAAGAATCAACTGCTGGAGATTATTATAAAATGGACACAATTAATTGTTGGAATTTTTGATGTTATTAGACTAACAAACTTAACAAACAGAGGAAAAGTCTGGGAGACAACCGTGTGTGACTTGAAAAATTCAGTTGCTAGTTTTAGACTAAAAAGTGGACACGAATGCCTGGCCGAAAATCTGGCAGAAATAGGGATTGGGAGAACTGTGATATGTGTTTTATATGACACAAGAAAAAATTAATAAACCCATTAACTAGTTTGTTCAGGACTGTATTCTAACTTACAACAGATTGTTGATTTGTGTACTCTTTATTAGAGGGGCCAGAGAGAAAACATGTCCTGATCACACTGACTTTTTTTGAGGTGCCTTCTAGCTTTTAAATTTTCATCCTTCGAACATTTAATTTGTTTTTTAACTGCTTTTATTGTCTGTTGGTAGTTTATGCAAATGTTAAATCTTTTTTTTCACTTTGTATTTTTGGATTGTTTATTTGTTCTTTTTTAGTTTCTACGAAGAAAGTGCTAAATTTGTTTTTGATTGAGTTCTAATAAATATATAGTTAAGCAACAACAACAAGATACAAAACTCTTTGTTTACTTTAACCAGAACTATTTGCATTTTGTTTCCATTTTTGTTTGACAACACACTATTTCAAATAAAAAAGATATATTTTTGGAAATTAATTAAGAGAATTTAGTTGCTATGTTATGTTAGTGAGTATGAAATATCATATTCCTTTTATTTTTATGTAAATTTGTTAGAATACCTTTCGTTGCAAGTATGATCCTGCGTACATAATAATGACACATATAAGATGAAGCATTCATTATTCATAATTATTATATTTGGCTTCAATATTGTTGTTAATAAACATTGAAATTATTATAAAAACATAAAAATATTGAAGTGTATAAAATAATAATTTCGGTTTTTTATGTAATACAATTTTTATTTAAAAAGTATAACGGAATAGTCTGTTGCAATAAAAGTTATTTCCTGAACGAATACGATCGAAGAATAAGAGGGAGATTAATTGACATATCGGTATGTTTAAAATAATTTTATATTCATTAAATTTTTTGTAAATTCCATGCAATACCTTTCTTTGTAAGTATGATCCATGCTTATTTATTTATGACACGTAAATAACGAAGTATTCATTATTCATAATTATTATACTTGGCTTTAAATCATTATTAATAAACATTAAGAATTATTACAAACACAAGAAGATATTCTTTTTAAGTATCAAATAATTACTTATATCATCATATAATACAGATTATTTAAATGTATAATGGATGAAAAGTTGTTGCAATAAAAGTTAATTTTAAAATGGGAGAGATATATTTATAAAAAATAATTTTGTACCGAATATTTATTGCTTATAATAATGAACAAAACATTTAATCTTTTTTTTAACATTTTATCATTTCTTTTAATACGTTTAGTTTTAAAAAAAAAAAAATTATACATTTAAAATTATCCACAAAAAATTTAAAAAGCAAGACATTGTTTTATTTGTTACGAAATATATTCATATCAAAACAATTTATCAATTCAATCAATTCAAAAAGAGTTTCCAAATCACATTTAAAAATTGTATTTCATTTTATTATTTCGTTTGAAATAAATTTCTTGATTATTAGTATTATTCATTTTGACACAAAAAGAAATAAATTATATTCAATTTTTTTTAAATAATATAATAATTTTTTTCATTTATATTAGGGTTCCATAAAACTTCAGAGTTAATTTTTGAAACATTTAATCTTCTTAAAAAATAATCACATTGCTGTAAAAAATACATGTTCCAAAATTTATGTGTTATCTAAGCACAAAGCATTTTAAAAATTATATTTTATTATTAGTTATTAATTATCTCAAATCATTTGGCACAAATCCTTACACAACAAAATCAGAAAAGAGAGAAGAAACAAATTATTTACTCTCAAAAATACACCTGTTCAATCCACGCAGTTTAGGATCTTAAAAAAAATGACATTTTTCTGATTATTAAGTGGCAATTAAAAATTCTTTGCAAATCTAATGTTAGTTCAAAATTAAAAATATTACGATTTCAGTATTTATTTTTCCAATTAAAAACGAAAAAAAACGATGTGTTTTAATTTTATAAATCGTCACCAATTATTTTCTACAGTTTCAAAATGGCGGCGATTAAAGTAAGCAACCGCTCTCTTGAGATTTGAAAGAAACTTAAATATTATTGATATCGCTCGAAGTGGTTTCAACGATTCGTTAAACAAACTGAATACATGAGTCATCTACTTTTTTTCTAAATGTTTAAAATACCATATAATGATGGAGATTTTTATTATTTTTGCACTTCTTTATGTAAATTAAAATGATTAGGAATTTCAAACGATATTGCAGTTTGTTTAAGTTTTTTTTCGAAAATTTGCTGAATTGCTTTACAATTCTTTTATCTTGTAACTGATTGTTGATGACAAAAAAAAAAATAAATTATTTTGAGCAATTTTTCTTTTCATAATTATTGAACGTAAAAATGAATTAAGATACAAAATTTTAGTTTAAGAATAATTTCAATTTATTTTATGTGTTTAATTTTATAAGGATATAAAATATTTTATTATATTCTTAAAAAATATTCTTCAAATATTTTTTATTGCTTACTTTTAAAAAGTTTTGTCAACACTTTTTATATAAAACTGTTATTTTAGAACGATTAGAATATCTTAAAATTATTCTTTCGGACATTTCCCATATTTAAGAAAACACATTTAACGAATTTTCCGTAGATTTTTAAGTTTTGTAAGAAATGTTTAGTTTTTTCATAATGAAAATGATGAAAAATGCAAAAATGAAATGCATTTCTAATTTATTATGAAAACATTTTTAACTAACGTTATCGTTTTTATTAAAATTAAAATATTTATCCAAGATTGATATAACTTTGTAAGTGATTAAAAAATTTTCTTGTCCTATTTATCTTAGAAATTATACATAACATAAAAAATATTCAGGTATACATATACAATATTTAAACAAAATAGGTTTTTGACTAAAAAACAAATTAGTTAAATTCAGGTATACATATACTTTAAAAAGACTGTGAAAAAGTTAAATACCACATGACTTAGATAAATTGCGACTAATGGCACGAACTCTACTAGTTATACATGAATGATTAATAATTTCTCCTGCGGTCAAGAAACGTCAAGACTTAACTAAATCGCTTTCAGATTCGTATCCCAGGGGTGACATGGATGTTTGTAATGGTTCGGAATCCACGTTGAACCGTAGGCTCCGTAGTCTAATGAAATTAAATAGTAATTTTAAAAGAAAATTCATTACGTTGAACGCATTCTTATGTAAATTTATATGCATAACTATGTAATAGAAAGTATAGTATTCATAAATTCATTTGAACGTCTTAAATCTTAGAAAATATACCCTATGCCATTTTTACTTGTTGAAATCTATTCAGGTTACTGATTTACTACAATTTTTTTTTTTTTAACAAAAATTCAAAAGAAAGACACAATCTTGTTTTTTAAAAGCTATTTATATTGTTTGTCACTAATATATCAAATCCTGAACAACTTTCTTCGAATTTCTAACGAAATTTCTTTTCTATTTCTCGTTCCCTAACGACATTCAATACAGGATCGTCTGCGTTCCATTAATCGTTTCTTTGGAACACTTTGAACAGAATCTACGCTTTTATCGCTTTTTCTTTAACAATAACCTCCAGTTCCGACTTATCTGAAAAGGAATTTAATTGACTTCTTTGGACATATAATCTGCCTGGATCTAGTAAACAGAGAGAACATGTTAAAGTGTAATGGTATAGAAAGGAATCGGATTTTGGCGCCGCGACTTGGATGTATTAGAAACTAATCTTTCTTCGACTGCAGGCAGAACTGGTTAGATTCGAGAGAATCATTTCTGAATAAGTAAAATCAGATTGATTCGGAATTTGAGTTGTTTATAGCCCCCCAAAAGCTATTCACTTTCAGTCGTCGCCAAATTCTGTCTTTTACTGATTTTTTTTGCCAAACTTTAATTAAATTATAGGATTAATTGAAATGAAATTAAAGTAGGGCAATTGATCGGACGATAGTTCTACAACTTGGTTAAGAATTGCACGTCCTCCATTGATAAAATGCAGATAATTGGTATTATAATTTAATTTAAATAGCAATGAAAAATAATTTCGAAAGTCGCCTATATTAGTCCTATAACGGAATTCAAGAAGGGGGCCACTTTCAGGTTCAGGAAACACTTTAATTTTTATTTATAAACTTTACATGTATATTCCAAATAATGGAACTCTGGTTATTATACAAAGAAATAAAGATTACAAAAACTGGATGACAAGGAAAGAATTAAGTGGAAAATCTCGCAAAAGGCTGTTGTCAGTTTTTAGATTATGTACTGGACATCTGCTCATTGGAACATCTCCCAGAAATGGGGATTATTATGTGCTCAGATATATATGTTATATGTGAGATAGAAAAAATGAATAATTGTCGTAAATCATCATAAAAATTTAATTAACTAGTTGAGATTTTTATATAAGAGACACAATTACTAAATTGGAATTTTTGATGTTATTAGATACAAAATTAGCATTAAAGTAAATTTCTGGAAGACAATTGGGGAATAACTGGTAAAAACATTTAGTGGAAATCTCACAAAGAAGCTGTGCCAATTTTAGATTAAGAACTGCAGCATGACTGCTGCTCTGTGAACATCAGGGCAGAAATATGGAATGTGAATTCTGAGATATCTGTTTTTATGTGAGACAAAGAAAATGAATAAGGCCCATCTACTTGTTGCTCGGGACTGGATTTCAATAGAATGGGGATTTGTGTGTATATTGAAAGGCCACAGAAAACATGCCCTGATCACACGGACTTTTATTACCACTATGTTTCCAGCTGTTTAATTTTTATCCTTAGAACATTTAACTTGTTTTTAACAGGTTTTTAGGGTCCTTTAGTCAAATCGTCTTGCTCTTTGTGGGCAAATTTTATGGATTGAGTTCTATTAAAGCCATAGGTAACAACAACAGCAAGAGACAAACTTTTGTATTTCATCTTTAAAATTAATTTCAACCAAGAACAATTTACACATTTTGATTAAATTTTTACTTACCAACACATTATTTTAGATAAAATTATATTTTCATAAATTAATTAAAAGTAAGTAAATTTAAATGTTAGTTTGTTTTGAAATAATTTCATATTCATTTTTTATGTAAGTTTGTTAAAATAACTTCCGTTTTAATTATACTCGGTGCATATTTATTTATTTATGAAAGTTAAATACAGGAAGCATTCCCAACTCACACTTATTATACTTGGCTTTGAATTATTATAACAGCATCAGGTAAAATAAAAACTTAAAAAAAATATTCTATATTCTAAGTATCAAATGTTAATTTATATTTTTTTATTTACTGCAGCGTATTTAAATGTATAACTGAGTATAAGTTTAAACAATAAAAGTTAATTTTCTAAACTGGTAAGAGATATTTATATAAATAATATTTGTGCAAATATTTATTGCTTTAAAAGAAACAAATACATTTAATCTTTTATCTTAACGTTTTACCTTTTTTTCCTTTAATCACGTATAGTTTTGGAAAAAATTATTTTTTATTATTCAATTTCATTTAAAAGGCAAGACATTGTTTCTATTTCTCTAGAAATAAATTTCAATAAAAACAATTCAATCACTTTGAGAAAATATTTTTCTTTCGCAATTCAAATTTGTTTTTCACTTTATAATATCTTTCAAACAAAAATTTCGCTGATCATTAGTGCGCATTCATTTTGAAACAAAGAAACAAATTCTATTCCATTTTTCCAGGATATAATAAGTTTATTCACTTATTTTAGCTCTCTCATAAAACTTCAAAGTTATTTTTGAAACAATTAATCTTAAAAATCTAAAATTATTGTAAAAATAAAAGAGGTATTTAAATCAAAAATCACAAAACTTCTGTGTTTTTCTGAACACAAAGCATTTTTAAGAAATGATATTTAATATTAGTTCTTAATTGTCTCAAAAATCATTTTGACATGGAAATCCCACACAATAAATCAACAAAAGAAAAGAAGAAACAGATTATTTAATTTCAAAACAAAAATAATCTATTCATTTTTACACGCAGTTTAGAATCTTTTAAAAAATGTCATTTTTCGGCTTCTTGTTAAGTGGCAATTAAAAATTCTTCTTTATAATCTAATGTTAGTTCAAAATTAAAATTTTATGATTTCAGTCTTTATTTTCCAATTAAAAACGGAAAAACGATGTGTTAATTTTTATAAATCGTCACCCAATTCTTTTCACAGTTTCAAAATGGCGGCGATTTAAATAAGCAATCGCTCTCTTGAGATTTTGAAAGAAATTTAAATATTGATATCGCTCGAGGTTTTTAACAATTCGTTAAACAAACTGAATGGGATACTTTTATTTATTTTTTTTTTTTCAAATGGTGAAATACCATAATGATGGAGATTTTTATTATTCTGCACTTCTTTTATGTAAATTAAAATGATTAGGGAATCTTCCCAAATGATATTGCAGTTTGTTTTTTGAAGATTTGCTGAATTGTATTATGTAAATTCTTTTTTTTTGTAAATGATTATTTGATGACAGGAAAAAAATAAATTTTTAAAAGGTATTTTTTCTTCTTCATATTTATTGAACATCAAAAATGAATTAAGATATAAAATTTTTAGATTAAGAATTGTCAATTTGTTTTATGTGTAGTAATTTTTATAAAGGGATAATTATCGATGTTCGTAAAAATATTCTTCAATAGTTTTTTTTTTTTTTGATTATTATTAAATAACTAATCAACACATTTTTATGTAAAACTGATCTTTTAGAACATTTAGTATATCTAAAGAATATTTTTGGGCATTGTTTTTAAGGAATGAGGCCCATCTACTCGTTTCTTACTAGAGCTTGAACTTAAACAGAGGGTGATTTGTGCACTTTTTACTGGAGGCCAGAAAAATCATGTCCTGATCACATGGATTTTTTATGTTTATTGGGCTTCTGTTTCATAACTTTTATCGAAAACATTTCATTTGTTTTTAACTGTTTTAAGTCCTTTGGTCGTTTTTGTTAATGTATTATTTTTTCCTTTGTAATTTTGATTTGTTTATATGTTCTTTTAGTGTCCCTTTGATTAATTTTGATTTAAAATTCAACTCAAATATATGGATTATTTTGGTTATTTCAAATAAAAAATAATAATATTTTTGAAATAAGAGAGAAACCAATGTTTTATATTTCATATTCACACCTTTCTGTAAATTTGTTAGAATATACCATTCGTTGTAAATATGATCCATGCATACATATTTATGAGCACTTAAATAACGGTAACGTATATGAGAAAAATCATTATTCACATAAAGTGTCCTCTAAAAGTGACAAAATTAATACATTTGACTTATAACCTATTTTTTAATAAACATTAAAATCTATTATACCACAGGTATCGGGTTCAAATCCTTAAAAAATTAATTTTTATGTCTCATATAATAATTAATCCATTTTTGGCGAAAGATAATAGCTGCATTGAAGAAAAAAAATAATTTATACAATTTATGTTGTTGCACAAAAGTTAATTTTTCAAAGTTTTAAGACACTAGTTATATAAATATATTTGTAATGAATATAATATTGGGTTGTAAAATGGAATAAAAAAACATATAATCTTTTATCTTAACATTTTATCCCTTTCTTTTTAATATGTTTAGATTTTGGGGGAAAAAATCATAGTTTATTCGCAACTTCATTTAAAAACCAAGATATTTCATTTGTTTAGATATATATTCAAATAAAAATAAATTTTTAATTCACTAAGTTATGAAGACTTTTTGTTTAACAATTCAAATTGCTTTTCACTTTATTATTTCTTTTTGAAATAAATTTAGCTGATCATTAGTGCTATTCATTTACAAAATAAACAAATAATATTCCATTTTCTTTTCAAAATAATATAATAATATTTATTCATTTATTTTATGCCATCATAAAACTTCAGAGTTAATTTTGAAAACATTTAGTCTTCTTAAAAATGGCGTGAGATTATTGTAAAATATATATTTACATCAAAAAATCATAAATTTTGCGTTTTTCTGAACATAAAGCATTAAAAATGTTATTATTATCAGTTCTTAATTTTCTAAAATTATTTGACATAAATCCTTAAACAACAAATCAGAAAAGGCAATAAGAAACAAATTATTTATTCAGTGAAAATTACCCTTCAAATACACGGGAGTTTAGTTTTCTTTACAAGAAAAAAATTACCTTTTCCTGCTTGTTAAATGACAATTAAAAATTCTTCTTTACTAATCAAATGTTAGTTCAAAATTAAAATTTTGCGATTTAAGCTTTTTATTTTTTCCAATTAAAAACGGAAAAACGATGTTTTTAATTTTACAAATCGTCACCAATTATTTTCACAGTTTCAAAATGGCGGCGATTAAAAAACAAGTTCCCGCCTCTCTTGAGATTTGAGAAATTAAATATTGATATCGCCTCGAAGTGGTTTCAACAATTCGTTAAACAAACTGAATACATGAGATTTTACTTTATTTCAGATGTTTAAATACCATAATGATGGAGATTTTTATTATTTTGCACTTCTTTACGTGAATTAAAAACAGTTAGGAATTCCAAACAATATTGCAGTTTGTTTGTTTTGTTCGAAAATTTACTGAGTTGTATTACAATTCTTTTATTTTGTTAATTGATTATTGATCAAAAAGAAAAATAAAAGTCTTTAAATATTTTTTCATATTTATTAAATGTAAAATGAAATTAAGATGCAAAATTTTGGATTAAGAAATTATTGTATGTGTAAGAATAATTTATGTGTGTTAAATTTATAAAGAAATAATTATTGGTTTATTATATGTTCGTAAAAGTATTCTTTAAAGTATTTTTATAGCTTATTATTAAAAAAAGTCTCATCAACACATTTCATGTAAATTATTATTTAAGAAACAAGTTTAACATATCTTAAGATTTATTCTTTCGAAACTTTTCTTCTTTAAGAATATAAATTTAATGAATTATACTTAATATTTTAAAAATTTTTTCTTACAACTGTTAGTTTTTGCATAAAAATCAGCACATTTACATTTTTATTATGGAAAAAATTTTCAGGCTATTTTTGTATTAAAATTCCAAAATATTTTGTAGCGTAAGGTACTTAATACGTAAC